>CAUYON010074563.1:0-19383 GCA_963573935.1 Arctocebus calabarensis | reverse complement strand
AGCCCGCTGGCTCTTCAGCTGGCTGCCACACCACCAACACTGCCAAGGAGAAGACAGAAGGTCCGCCAGCCCCGCTGAGCTGGCTAGGGTGCCAATTGTCCTGCATCAATTCTCCCTCTCTGAGTAGAAACTCCAACTGCTGTTAGGGAAGAGGGGCGAAGACTCAATCTAACTCATCCATTCTGTTTTTAAGTATTTGCCCAAGACATAAGGAAACAGATTTCACAAGATATAAAATTCTAAGTGCCTGCAGTTTTTCTTTAGTATTTTAAATATGACATTCTACTGTCTTCTCCATGGCATTGTTTTCTGTGAGAAATCTGCCTTTCCTACATTTTTTTCCTTGGTATATATAACTTGTTTTACCTCCAACTGCTCTAAGATTTTGGATCTGTTTTTGCAAAATTTATGATTGCTAATTGAATTTGAGAAATTAGATAATGATATGCCTCAATACAATTTTCTCAATACTTCTTGTGCTTGGGTTTCCCTAAACATTGTTGGTTTGTAGTTTTATCTGTATGTAGGTTTATAGTTTTAATCAAATTTGGAAAGTTTTAGTCAATGTTCTTTTAAATATATCTTCTCTTCCATCCTTTCTTCCCCTTGGAGGCAGTGTGTGGGTACCCGTGTGTTCGAAGCAGTTCAAGTTTTTCAACAAGTCATTAATTCCATCTTTGATAGTTTCTATTTCTATGTCCTCAAGTTCCCTGACCTTCTCTTTGTGATGTCTAACTGGGCATTTAACCTTTCTAGAATAATTTTTGTGTCAGATATTATATTTTTAATCTATATATTTAATCTGTGTCTCTCTTCTATATTTTTTCTGCTTAACTTTTTAAGGATATGGAATACAGTTATGTTAACTGTTCTACTGTCTTTGTATTCATTTTAATATCTGTATCAGCAATTGATCAATTCCAATCCATTTTTGTCTTTACAGATTATGCTTTCTTGCTTCTTTGTATGTTTGATAATTTTTTGTTGGATGCCAAATATTGTGGATTTCACTTTATTTGGTAGGCGATATCTATGTATTTCTACATACATTCTTAAACTTTATTGTGAAACAGAATCAAGTTACTTGGAGACAGTCTGATTCTTTGCATGTTGCTTTTAAGATGTGTTTTGGTGGGACCAAAGTGGGGGGCTTAGTCTGGGGATCATTGTCCCCCCTCACTGAGGCGAGTTCTTCTTGCTCCATCCATTAACCCAAGAGCCACAAGACTTTCCACCTGGCTGGGGAGGGTGGGCACTAGTCTCAGCCTGGTGTGAACACCAGTGACACTCCAGACATTTTCTGTCATTCTTGTGTGAGTCTGTGGTAGTTTCACATATGTTTATGTTGATCAAATCCCAAATAAATGGGATTTATTAATGCTGAGTGCAGCCTCCTGAGACTGCTATAATCCTCCCTCCATGCAGCCATCTCCTCTTTGCAGCCCTCTCCTCTTTGGAATTCTGCACTATGTGCTCTAACAGCCTTCCACAATTTCAGCTCCATCTCCTCAGGGGGTTCTTCTGGTGTCTTCAGATCTGCATCTCTGAGAAGGACCTGGGAACTCTCAGGAGGCTGCAAACAGCTCAAAGGGATCTTTGTTGCTTGGTGTCTAGAGCAATAAAAGCTATTGTTTCCTATATTTTGTCTAATTTTCTTGGTTTTCCTAAAACTTGACATATATGCATTCTATATAATCCAATCATCCCACTCCTGGTTTTACTCAAGACCAACAAATGCACGTGTTCACACAGAGCAATGCCTGTGTCGTGCATACATGTCCACAGCAGCTTTATTTGCAAATACCAAAACTGGAAACAACTCAAATTCAATCAACAGATAAATGGGTAAACAACCTGTGTATATCCACAGTGGAATACTAGTCAGCAACATAAAGGAATTAACAATTAATCCACGTAACAACATGGTGGACACACAAGATAAGTAAGCTGAGTATAGGAGGATAAAGCCCCATAAACCTCACGGTGCCTATTATACTTAAATAAATCATGAAAATGCAAGCTAGACAGTGGTGACAGAAGGCGGAGCAGTGATAGCGGGGGGCAGGATTGGGATGGAGTCACCAGGAGTCTCAGGAGTGCGGTATCTTTCTTTGTCATGGTGAGTTTTCATGGACTGCTATGCGATTCAAGCCTATCAAAGCTGCACAGTTTAAATATGTGCGGTTTTTATACCTTGATTGTACTTCAGTATAGCAGAAATAGAGACTTGACTCCCATAAGCAAAAACAGTAACAACGTTTAGCCTGGCTTCTTCCACTCAGCATAGGTGTTATAAGTTTTATTCATGCTGCTTTGTGAATTGGTGATACATTTATTTTTTTGCTGAGTGGTGTTTATTCCATCGGATAGTATCCACAATTTGTATATCTCTTCAGCTATTGATACGCGTGTGGATTTTTTCTATTTTTGGCTATTATGAATACAGCTTTGATGGACATTTATTTATAAGTCTTTGTATGGAGAATATTATTTTTTTTATTAGCGATAAACAGGAATGCTTCATGGTAAGAGAGTTCAGAAGATAAAACAATTCTAACATAGCCGGAAATCATAATAAATACAAACTGACACAAGAATACCTGGAATCAAACAGGCAAAGAATCACGACCATTATGGAAACTTTAAAACCATCTTCTTATTTTCTGACAAGACAGTTTATAAGATTAATAAGAATACTTAAATTGTAAAATCAGGGTTATGGTTTGAGTGTGTGCCTTCTGAAATTCATGATTAAAATTAATCCCGAGTGCAGCAGTACTGGGGCATGTTCTAGTCAGGAGGCTCCACCCCCTTACAAAAGGGTGTGGCAGGGGCGGGGCAAAGAGGCCCCGCCCACCCCACATAGTGCTCCAGTGCTCTCCCTGCCCCCAGGCCTGGCAGCTGCCGCCACCTGAGCTTGGAGCTTGTGGGCACCTTGATCCTGGACTCTAGACTATAGTCTAGAACTATGATAAATAATTTCTGTTCTTTACAAATTGCACAGTCTCAAGTATTTTGTCACAGCACACAAACAAACCAAGACAGCTGTAAGGATTAAAACATTTCAACAGTTTACACGTTCGATTTTATGGGTGTATTTTAGATGCTGCACCTGGTAACTGCAGAGTGCACGTTATTTTCAGACTAACACAAAACATTTATAGATGTTGAACATTATATGTCACAAAGCAAGCGTATGTCAACAGACGTCAATGAATTAAAATCATACATTATACAGAGTGTATAATTTGACAGTAATTTACTTAAATTGAAAACCAATAATAGGATAACTAAAAGACAAAAAACAAAGTAAAAAGATACATATGAAAATTAAGAAATGAACTAAATCTGAGTCAAAGGAAAAGTGATAGCAGAAATTACAAATATTTTCAACTGAATAACAAAAATGGACATGAGCAGGGTCAGCTAAAGCCTTGCAGGAAGGGAACTATATGGGCTTATGTGCATTTCTTAAAAAGGCTTAAAATAAGTCAAGCATCTATCTTATGCAATTAGAAGATTATAGCAAATTAAGGGAAAGTAGAGTGATGGAACAAAAACATTAAATAATAAGCTTGACATTGTGGATGAGAGAAGATCAAAAAAGGCAAAAGTTGAATCTTTGTAAAGATCAAGAAAATGAGTAAACTTTGGGCAAGGTAAACCAGAAGAAAGAGAAAGGGACTGATTAACCAGTGTCTAGAATGATGGTTTCATCACCCCAGATCCTTTTGATATTAACACAATAATAAGGGTGTTTGGAAGAACTATTTTGTGTCAATACATTTGTAAAAGTAGATAAAATGAATGAACAAATTCTTAGAAATAAAAACTCATCAAAAGTGACCCCTAAGGAAATACAATGATAGTCCTGCAAGTATTAAAGAAATTGAATTACAGAAAAAAATCTACTGAGAGAAAACTCTGGGATAGTTAGTTATGCTGATAAATTCCACCAAACATTTGAGGAAGAAGTCATGTCAATCTTACACAATCTCTTCCAGGGAAGGGACAAACTGGGAACACTTTTCATGCTCTAGAAATGTGACTTTGAGCAAATTGCTTATCTTTGTGTGTCTCTAGTCCTTCATTTGTAAAATAGGATAATAATAATTGCCCTGTTGGGTTCTTATGAAGAGTAAATGGCCCAATACTTCAGACTGTTCCTGGCACAGAAGAGCCTGTCTAACTGTTGTTAAACAAACTAAACTGATAGCAACAAGATCCAGTCACGACTAATATTTATTCTACTCTGTGTCCCGGGGCAGAGCATTTTACACATAGGATCCTACTTCTTGCTGTACCTGTCTGAGGTGAGAACAACCTGAGCTAAGTGTGTTAAGGCAAACGGAGAGCATTCTCATTTCTCAGGTTGGGGTTCCCTGAACCCACCCCACTTAAAGTATAAATTTGAACCTTCCCCAAACATAGAAGACACGTTTCTGATTCAACGTTTTGGGGGGAGAAAATTTTTGCTACCCAAGGCCACATCAGAGAAATCTTGCTGCTCCCTTCTGAAGCAGGTGCGTGTCCATCTGTACATTCCCTGAATGTAGTGTCCTGAGTTAGGCGTTAGCTGAGCCGACACCCAGCTGCCTTCTCTTCCCTCCACCCTCTCTGGTTAGGTTGGCTGATGGAAGCCCTGGGCAGAAAGTCAGAGAGCAAGGGGCCCGGTGTCACTTGCCTGCTTCCAGATGCCTTGGTAGCACCGTTGGCCAAGAGCTGTGTCCCCTGTTGATTGTGACTTCTGTTGGACAGTCTCCCCACTGTGGCTCTGATACCGATAGCTCTCTCTGCTTGAGGGGTTCCCACTGCTGCTCGCCCTGCTCAACCTTCCCTACCCCTCTGTCTTTAATTTTTCCTTAAATTTATGATAAAATCCTGGCCAGGGAGGCATCCTGACTGTCCCTCTCAGCTTGGTGCAGGGGACCATTTTTCAGAGGTGAGGTGCCTCTTTTAGCCCAGCAGCCCAGTTACCGCAGCACGCTGCCTCCTAGCTCCCTCCTGGAGAGGTCCCTGGGCATCTCTTTTTAGTTCTGCTCTGCATGCTGGACACTTCTGTTCAAACAAAACCTGAGATTCTTAACATACACAGTAAGGAAAACTACTTCCTGTTGGCAGCGAGGTGAGCTGCTGTGCTGCTGTTGCTGCCTGGATTCCTTCATCTCTGCCTGTTTCCCTCCTGGTATGAGGGAACAAGCCTAGAACTCTGCACCGCTCATTTTGGAACCCACTGTCTAACTCGATTTCTCTTTCAGCAATGTGTGCAATGAGTTATTTGCCTTAAAATCCTCTGTTGGTGTATTGGTTAGCATTCTCCAGAGAGACAGAACCAGTAAAATAGGTCAGTGGATAGGAAGGTAGGGGGGCAGATAGGGAGGGAGGGAGGGAGGGAGGTAAAAAGCTAGATAGGTAGATAAGTAGATAGGTAGGTAGGCAGGTAGGTAGATATGTAGATAGATAAATTAGGTAGGTAGGTAGGTAGGTAGATACATGATAGGTAGATGGTAGGTAGGTAGATAGAGAGATATAGGAAAAGAGATTTATTAGGAGAACTGGCTCGTGTGATTGTGGAGGCTGAAGTCCCACGTGAGTCCATCTGCATCCAGGAGGACCTGGCAGGCCAGCAGCATGGCTCAGTCCATGTCCAAAGGCCGCGGGATCAGAGAAGATGGAGTAACTTCCAGTCCAAGGCCAGGGGCTTGAGGGCCTGGGGCCATATGTGTAAGTCCTGGAACCTAGAGAAGCATGTGTCCTGAATCCAGCCACGAGGGACATTTTCCCAGCCCCCAGCAGATCGTGTGGTGCCTGCCCACTTGTTTCATACAGATCTATATCTGATCCCCTCTGGGAACACCCTTGTAGACATACCCAGAGCAAAGCCTCACCAGGTTTCAAGGTGTCCTTCACCACTCAAGTCGACACCCAACATTAGCCACAACCATGGTCACTGGTGAATTTAGAAAGGAGCCGGCTGGCTCTCCTGGCCACTAAGAGAGTCTTCTCATCACGCTGAACCCTGACACACAATGTGAAATAAGACAAATTTACGGGGAAGCTCTGAACTGGATTTGTCGGCCTAAACGTTAGAACCTGTTAAATCATAAAGATTTCACTTTCAAGTGTGTACACAGGACTTGAAATTAGTTTGCAAGTGGGCTCTAAGCTGGGGGCTTGAGAGCCCCCGTTTCCCCTGCATTAGGTAGGATGTACCTTTCCCTGCTGTGCACTTATGATCTAGTAGACTGGTAAGTTATTGAGTGTGGTCATTACTTTTCCCTAGAAAAAGCTCCTTGTGTCCAAATTCATATTCTGTTTCCTTACAAACTATATATTCTTGAGGTACAGGTGACAGGGTTGAATAAAAATAGGTCAACAGTACTTAAGATAAGTAATAACTTAATCAATTGTAAGATAATTTCTGATAGCTAATGCATAATGATAATGTATACTACTCTTTAAATTTTCCTTTAATGTGGTATAGACATTTTAAAAACCCTATTTTATAAATTGCTTTTCAAAGACACAATCACCCATTTTATCTCCCTTCAATAGAAATGTCTATTTAATAGGCCACAGTAGAGCTTTAGTATTTTCTGTGGTTTTGTTGCTTTGGAGGCACCGTGTGAATTCATGCGTCTCAGGAAATGTGTACACAGCTTACCTGTCTTCACAGACCCAGATGTACTGCTGAAGCAAAGCCAGTGACTTCGCTGATGGGTTTTGCAGGGGCTCTTCTGTTCTTTACTCCCCAAGAGTTCTGATTTCAATTCACACAGAGATTTCATAAATATACATTGTAATAGAAGAATTAGACAAAAGGAGTCACAACACTTAAAAAAAATATGAGGTAAATTAAACAAAATTCAGGATAATGTGGCTTTTGAGCTGATCAAGTGGTTTAATGGTGGGTGTGGGGCAGTGGGGAGACGATGCCTGGGGAAGAGACTGCTGAGCACACGTGGGCCTCGGGTGGCAAGAGGGTCCTCTCACGTGTCATTCAGCAATCCCTGAGGATGCTGGGTCAGGCACATGCCCCCGGGGTGGACCGGTGTGGTCTGTCATGGTGTGGATGAGGCACTCCCCACGGGAGACCGGGCCGGGGTACACACTCACCACAGTTGCCAGTGGCTGGTGGTCGAGCCTGTGCCCAAGCTCAGGGCTCCTGGTTCGTGATCCCAGGTTCATGTACCATGAAGCTTCCTAATCTGGGGGATCAAATATCTTAGATTAGAAGTGACTTTTCACGGCAAGTGGCACTAGTTTGGGCAGGCAAGCACACGTGCTCATTTTCAGTCTTACATCATTTCAGGTTGTAGAGGTGAAGTGCTGTCTTCCTCCGGAGTCATCTGATTGTAGAGCTTCAGTATAATAGAAAAGGGGCTCTACTCAGGACTGCAACAGTTAACGTGTTGGAGACATTAATCTCCATCAATCAAACCAGACATGTCACATTGAAGAACAGTAGATTTCCTGATTTTCAAATAAACAAAATGCTGGATAAATATAAAATGTTGACAAGTGCTTTTTCTTATTATAAATTTGGAATTAGAATTTACTTTTACCTATAACATACACAGTCATTCTTTTTTCTGAAAAATCAGCTTAGGAAAAGCAAAGGTGAGCATCCTAGGGAAATGCCGGTGCTCAGGAGCCAGAGCTGCGTCTCAGCGTCACTGCAGCCTGTGTGCTGTGCAAGAACAGAAAGCCACCTATGAGTTCTTTAATGGGCCAAAAACAATCAAATCATGGCTTATTCACATAAAGTAGTGATTTTCAGCCACAGCACCATGAGAGGCTCTTAGGTGTGCTGGGAAAAATTTTAAAGACCACTAATTAAATTATTTTTGAAAGATGTTCATAGCACAGTAGGTATATTCTTTTTTCACTCTTTTTTAATAATCAACATAGTTTAAGTATGCTGAGGAAGGTTATAGGTTCAATTGTGCTGTGAGATAAAAAAGGTTAAGAAACATGGGCATAACAGAATACTATAGGATAGTTACAATGATAGAACTGAGGTCAAATCTACGAACATAAATAAATGTTAAAAACAAATTTTCTCAGTTGAAATCACTTACCACAGCGTGATGAGATTTAGAGGAAATCCTGTAAATCTACTCTGTCCTCCTTGGCTGTCTGGGGCTCACACTCCATCATGAACAAAGCGGTCTCTGGTCAGACCAGGAGTCACTACTTTGTCACAGCATCCCTTACCCTGGGAGCACAGTAGTGCCCATGACGGAAATTTGGGAGAAACTAGCCAAAGTGGACAAATCAGGCTCTGAGCCTCTCTGGGTGGTGGCTAGACAACCGGTGTTGGCATGATCATAAAAAGAAAAGTGAACCCAAACCCAGACTTTGAATACACAGCCAGCTTGAGAAGGGAAAGACCTGCAGGAAACAGAAAAAGAAATACAAGGACGGGTTAGGGAGGCCTGCCCTGCAGGTGTCACGCGGCGCTGCCGTAACTTTATCGCAGTGTCGCAGTTGGTCCTCTCACCAGGATCAATCAATAGTTAAAAGTATTTTTAAAAACCTGTAAACCCATATTCTAAAACAAGAATAGACACACAAAAATGTCCACGAGGAGTAAAGCTGCACAGGCTGAGCCCTGGATTTGTGGCGTGTCCACCCCAGTGCGGGCAGGACAGGCCGAGTGTATGGACGGCGCCTTCTTAGGGGAGGAAGGGGAAGATGTCTGCAAAGACCCACAAAGATGGCCAGCTTTGGCGTGTGCTTGTTACAAGTTTCTTTACTTTTTCTATTTGAAATGTAAATCTAAAAATGATAAAATTACCATAGTGAGTAATAAAAAGATTTCACCAGTGATAGCAAATTTGTGCTGTGAAATGACAAATTAAAATTCTCCTGGGTTTTGAAATCCCCAACTTGCCTTTCTTATGAATGCGACTGTAGTGTCCTGAATGTGTCATAAGCCAGAGAAAACTATTTTCTAAAGACCATTCATTTTGCTCATTTCCTCCAGGGACTTGCCAGTGTGCAGGATTTGTGGAGACGCTTCACTGGAGAGGGCTGGGCTGGCAGTGCTGGGGGCAGACCATGCGCTGCAGGGGCTGTACGGAAAGCAGCTACTCCCCGGGGAGGCCACGATGACCCCAGTGTGTACACAGGGACTGCTGACCGCACCATGCACCCCCACCCCACCCCTGTGCATCCCACCCCCACATGGTGTACACCCTACCCACACGCTGTGCACCTCCACCTCCATGCCACACCCCCACGCCGTACACACCCCACCCCTACACCATGCACATCTGCGGTCAGCGCGACCCACCTGCTCTGACTGCGTCCCACACCTGCATCCCTGAGACTTGACGGTGAGCACAGGGCTGGGCGGCTCCACAGCCCCCGCTCTGGGCTTCTCAGTCACAGGCAGGGACCTTCCTGCCAGGTGACCACCTGGTCTGTGTCTGGAGTTCTGGCCTTCCCATCAGCTCCACCCTGACATTCCAACGTCCGTGTCCCATCAACAGTGTCCATGTTTTCAGACTAAAGTTATTCTCCCCAGCTCGGGGCCGCATGCTGAGATCTGTGTGACTGTGGGCGATGTCACCCCTCCTCGTATCTGGGGTCCAGGCAGCTGTTTCCCTGGTGCAGCTGACCACTGTCCTGATTGCCGTGCCTCTGGGACACTCCACAGCTGCAGGCAGCAAAGGTTCCCTCCCCAGGAGGTGCCGACGGCCCCAAGGCCCCTTCTGTCTTCACACCCACTCCGGGATCCTGCCCCTGCACACTCCTCTTCACCCCCTCCCCACGAGCATCCCAGGTTTCTGCCGACTTGACCTACTTTCCCCCCGGACGTCAACGCCAGTAGCTTGATCCTGGTGATGAACTGCATGACGGTGCTTCTAAATTTGTTCTCTCCCCTTGGGTCATGAATCTGTAAAAGCTGGACATTAATTTTTTAATATTTCATATCAATGGTCACATGCTGTACCTCTTCTAGGTGCCCCTAAATGAATAAATAAATAAATACAAGTAAAATTGTATGCATCTGAAAAAATTTTTCATTTCATTAACTATATGGAATCATATCAACCCCCTCCCCCGTCTGTTTTCCTTTTCAGAATTTGTTTTCTTTTGTTGAGCCACGCTTGATAATATGGAGTTGGGGAAGGAGACTGAGCCCACATTCTGGTTATGTTTGAGAAGCATGCTTAGAAATAAACAGGCTATTTCAGTCATCAAAACCAGATGGGAATATGAACGTGAGAAGCTGAAACTATTGAAAGTGAGGTGCTCATCATGTTTACTTCCGTGCTGGCTTCAAATATCAGTAGAGACAAACCTTTACCAAAATGGCTTCAGGGAGTCTGCAGGAGCCTGTGTGTGTGCAAACGTCTGTGAGCATGTGAGTGGGAATTAGCATGTGTGTGCACACGTAAGCATGCATGTGCACATGTGGCACACATTGTGAGCATGTGCGTATGTGATCATGTGTTTGCACGTGTGAACGTGTGTGCACTGTGCACATGTGCGCATGTGATCATGCGTGTGCACATGTGAATGTGTGTGCACTGTGCACATGTGAGCATGTGTGTACAGGTGTGTGTGATGTTCTTGGGCATCATTGTTAATTGCCACAGTGACTCCAGCGGGATGGGTTCATCTATAATAGTCATAAAGAAATTCTTGAAACGTGAAGCTACAGGGCATGAAGGTAACACATGGGTTCAGCATCAGTCTGAATTTGTTCTACACAGTATCTATGGGAGAGTTGATAATAATGGTGGTGGTTAAAAGCTTAAATTTGGCGTTAAGACAGAATAACCTAACAGCAGACTATCATCTTGATGCTTTCTGAGACACAGATTAGCTGTATCTTTAACTTACGCTCTGATAATGGAGATGCACACTCTTTCCCAGCGAGGCTGGGCGGACCAGGTGCTGCACAAGCTTGCTTGGCGTTTCCGCGGGGCTGCAGTGAACCTGGGGCGGCGTCCTGTGACCTGGTGTTTGTGTGTCTATCCGCATACTTGTTAGTGGAATGCCAATGTAACTTGCAGGGCAACAAAGGGACTTGGAGAATCTTTAATTTCATATTCTAACTAGTTAGCCCTATTTGTTTGCTTTGAATTACTCATTTCAATAAGGTGAAAACTTGTGTTAATCCCCTATTCATCAGTTGCCTGGGTGCGTGTGAAATGGACCATGTGGACAAAATAAACCCTGGCCAGGCGCAATCTGCCATTGTCCCCTAAGCTGCTTCGAGGGGACTCTTCACAGGTACCAAGAAGCCACTCCAGCCACTTCACATGCTCTGAAAACCTTCCCTTTCTTCCGCATCGCACATTGCTCAGGCACAGAAGAAAAGCCCAAAGCAAGCAGCAGATGAAGGAAAGGCCTGAAGTGGCCGTGCTCATTTTCCACACACAGAGATAATTGGTGCTGTGCTGAATTAAATGAATAAATCGTGACGTGGGAAAAACTAAAAGGACAACAGTGTCCTGGCTCACATGGAATCGGCACCGTGGGCAGGCATTTTTCCTCAAGACCCATTGATGAAACGGGACAAAAATGTTTTTCCCCGTTAATTGCTCCCAAACACCGTCCTGTTAAACACCCAATTAGAAGGTAGAAGTGTGGCCCCTGTTTCCTTTTAATCACCAAGCAGGAGAGGCTGGGGGCAGATAGGGAGAAAGGATGGGAGAGGGGAAGGACATAATGGGACGGTCCAGCACTTTCTTTTATGAGTCGTAGAATAGAAAGATCAATGGGAAAGGGTCCTCACGTCTTTAGCCTGCAATCTCCTGCTAAGACCAGGGCTTCAGAACTCGACGTGAGCCTGACTCTCAGAGAGGGTCATTCTCTGGGCGCCACTGGAGTGACGTGTCTAAATGCACTTGTGCACACACCCAAACATCCAGGTTCATTTGTATACCAGAAAACATGTGGTTAGCTCAAAATGATCTTAAATCTGTCATTCATGGAGTAATTTCAAATTATGATATTTGAAAAATTGTTTACATCATAAACATAAAAGAGGAAATAATAAAGAAGAATTGGTTGTTTTGACCACAGCAGAGCTTCCAGTTGGGAAAAGCCCGTGGTGCTTTAATGTTGTAGTTGTAGCATGGGGGGTGGCGGGCGTGGTGGGGAAAGGGGGTGCCCGAGGACAGCCAGTAAATCTTGGGCACAGCTCCCATTTCCTCCCCTCTGCCCATCCCTTCTTCCTCCCTTCGTTTTCTTCCTAAATCCTATTTTTATATCCATCTCTCAGCCTGCGGACTTTTATAAATGAAAGCAGTAAAAAGTGCCACTGGCTCAGTAGGACACCAAATAGTTTAGGGATGGGGGACATGGTGATGACTTCTGGAATACACTTAGTCTCTATTTGTAGGAACTCTGTTTGGTTAGGATTCAGAAAAGACATTAAGAAGAACACTTGGAGTTGTCTGAACATGGTGCAGAGCATCCTGGTGAAGCAGGTTCAGGAGCTGTTTGGGGCAAGCCCATCATACAAAGTATGTCCAGGGCCAGCGAGGTGCAGACCGGACGTGGTTGGCCCTTTGTAACTCCATGTTACCTGCAGATTTTGTACTTTGATTTAGCTGATAAATGACAGTGGTAACAACAACTAGTATGTCTTGACTGGCTACTGTATGTCGGGATTGTTGAAAGCATTTTTAATTTCTGCTCATTGATTCACACAAAACTCTATGAGGAAAGTCCTACTATTATCCTCATCTTGTAGATGGGAAGTGTGGTGAACCAATGTGTTAAATGATGTACTGCAGTATACACAGCTAGGAAGTCCTGGAGCGGGACACGAGCTAAGCTGCTTCATCTTCATGTTTGCATGAGACTTCGTTTTTAGCCAGAAGTTTGTGCAAGTGATTGTGATCCCATTAATTTACTCCACGAGCATCTGATCAATAACATTGTCCTTTAAGATTATGTAATTAAACGAACAGTGCTGAGTTCAAGTCAACTTGGGATTTTTCAGAGCCTGACACGTAGCTGGGAAGGACAGTGGGGATTGGGGGGGATGGCCTGGACAGCCTACTTCACATGGGGACATCGCCTCCCTGACAAAACATTCTGCTGCCTTCCTATGAGTTCCCAGAGCTGTAACAAGACTGTACTTTCAGCTAGAATTCTTGTCAAATCAAGATATTACCCAAGTAACGGGGATAGGGGGGTGGTAAGCAGTAGTGATATCAGTACCCGGGGACACGTTGTGACAGCAGTTTGATGAGAGCCACAGGGGTCTCCATAATGAGATGAGCCACTAGCTGGTGAGTTTTAGTCCAGACACACGGTGCACTTAGACCACCAGACAAAGGCAGGTTCCAGAAACAGACAGTTAGCTCTCTCCATGAGGAGAAGGTGTGACCCAGGGCGAGGTCCCACCACTGATCGTTTCCTAAAGGGGTCCAACCTGTCTCTGAGGCTTGTGACTTTTGCTGATTTTCCTTCCAAGAACGTTTTTAAAGTCCCACCCTAACCCTTCTTTTAAAAAGGCAGTGACAAAACCAAAAAGTCTTACAAATTGGGTGTCCACATGGCTTTAGGACCGCCTAAAATTGGGGGGAAAACTAGTCACCGACTGCTAAGGGTACAAAAGAGTGAGAGGGGCCAGGATTAAGAATTCTGTCTGGTCACGTCTCTGTCTTTGAATCTTAGTTGGCGGTGTCCATAATTTCAGGGTAACAGAAGCAGGAAAAGGGACGCATGGTCTCCGTGTCACATGCTATGAGGGGAAAAGTCAGAGCTGGGGGGACACGGCGTCCCGGTCAGGGAGTCTGGGCTGCTGCTTATACAGACGTTATGACCCAGAACCCCAACCTCCAAGGCTTCACTGCGGAGATTACAGGTGCACAGAGACCCTTCTCTCTCCCTCCTCCACTTTCAGCTATGAAAGTGAAATAAATAGTCATTTAAAACAGCAATTTCACTGATTACGGGGAAATTCTGAATTACACTTGGTGTCACTCAGTTTTCCCTTCCTACTGTCAGTAAATACGGGGTCTTATGGAAGTTACTCGTAGAACTGAAATGCATGTCATCTCACTCTTTGATGAAAGGTAGAATTTGTAATTCAGGACAATAGTTTCTAATGAACAGTGCTAAATTAGCTTGCTTTGTGGTAGGAGCAGATAGGGAACATGGTGAAAAGGAAAAGTCAGATGATACCCGAGACAAAGGAAATTGCCCACCCTAAGATTTCAGAAAGAGCTAAAGAGATTCTATTGGACAACAGGACCCCAAGATGACTGGGACCCCCAACCTTTTGAGCATAGTATCCAAAAACAATTACAAAATAGAAGTTCTCGAAAGACAAATATGATGCCATGAAGACTAAGTTAACCAGTGCAGTGAAAATATTTCAGACTGTATATGGAACCAGCACATTGTACCCCATGATTGCATTATTGTACACAGCTATGATTTAATAAAAAAAAAAGAAGACAAATATATATCTACCATCAAAAAACAAATGGACAATGAAGGACACTCATAGAAACAAAAAATATCCAGACAAAATCAAATGGAGCCTTATTACTTGTCCCTTTCTGGGAGGACGGTCTGAGCCCCGTGGAGATGCTGTCCTTATCCTGAGCCCCAGGAACTGCTGTCCTTATCCTGCAGCTGGCCTGTGATGTTTCATAGAAAGTGACATATGTCTGTCACATCTTCCTTCCCTTCAGAGAGCTGCAACTCAACTCTGTGAGTATCTGTCACAGGCAAGGCACAGGGAGGGAGGGCTACAAAATAAATACGATTAAGCAAATGACGTGTCTGACCCATGGAATAGTTGGCTACTACTGAGGGGCACTGAACCAGGCAGGCTTCGGCTACTGGGGACAGTTCATATTCTGACCTGGATCAGAGGGACACAGTACTGACCCATAACACCTGTCATGGTACACACTGAGGTCTATGCGAAATTGCCCGAAAGCTGAGCTGACAGCAAGAGGAGTAAGCAGTGGGGCCACCATCCGGGGCAGAGCCACTCCACCCTCCCCTGCCTCTGTGACTGTCACCTGGGAACAGGCCAGGGACACCTGTACCTCTCAAATCAGCACTTCCTGGGAGCGCCTCCATGGAGCTCAGACCGTCCCCCCCCAAAAAGGGCAGGGGGCTCTGTGGAAAAGGAGACCAAGGCAATGAAAGGATTTAGTGGGATGGATGTCAGAGTGAGAAGCCCGGTGGGATGCTGGAAGCAGGGGAGGAGCGAGATGGGCGAACAGGAAGAAGACAAGAGTTAGAGCCTGTGCTGACCAAGTCCCTGAGCCCCGGGTGGCAGGATGGCCCTGCGCCGCTGGGCCTTCGTGACTCAGAGAATGACAATGAAATTCACAAGCACATACTCTGTTCATTGGCTCAGTGTTAGAAACTTTAAATCACAAATATTGAAATGTGATTTTAATGTCTTATATGTCAATTCCATGTTCAGAACAATCCCCTTGTTTCTTCCTGAATTGAAATATCTTTTTTTTTTTTGATGAGGTTTTAAAAGACCCAGGTCTATGAAATCCTCTTGTGAAAGGTGTTATTTGCATTCTCTGCTGACTGTGTTCCCGTGTGAATAGGCTGGGATCGTCTCCTTGGGGATGTCACGGAGCCAGAGAGGGACAGTGAGAACAAGGCTCAGACAGGTCAGGTACCTGAGTCGGGGCTGGAAACAGTGGAAACTTCCAGGGGACTATGGAGCCTGGGGATGGTCTAAGAAGAGGCAGAGCTCACTCGTGTCCTCGATTTGTCTTGCAGTTGGTGTTAGTGTGGTTTCTCCGGCCCTGAGCTTCTCTCCGAGGATGCCATAAATTCTCAACTTCCAAAGCATTTGGATGCAGCTGGTGGATCAGACTGAGCAGAGATGCCGAGTCAGATCTGGTAAGACTGTGATGGAATAGAAACCAGTGCACACAGGAAACTGCTAAGGCATGGATCACTGTTAGATATCCCATTACTCCCCCAATTATTTCTCAAGAAATGTTGGGTTTTGCATTAAATTACCTTTAAATTACCTGAAATCTATGTCACATTGAAAGCGAATCTTAGGAGCAAGCTTATCAACAACACCCGCATTTTTAAAGACCTCATTAAAACAACTATCTATTAAAGTCCATAATTCAGAAATAAATTTAGGAACTAAATTAACAGGAAGAAAAGAGTGCGGGGGAGGGGTAATTACCATGACATGTCGCGGAGAGCTATTTAATTAACCACAATAATAAGAATGATGTGCTGTTCCACATTTGCAATTTCTTAGCTATTTAGTTTGCTGTAAAACATTAAAAAGGAAATAAAAGAGAAACAAAAAGAATAATTGAGTGTAAAGCATGATGATAAAGGTATTGATGTCTCATTCCCATTACCCAACTGACTGACATTGGAACCCATTGTTCTACTGGGTATTAATGGACCCTTCATGGGTCCCTGCTGCAGCCCAGAAGTTGAGAGAGATACACCCGGGTGTGTGCGGGAATAAGACCAGCTGCAACTTCAGGAGTGTCTTGCCCTCCACTGTACTCTCTGGGAGAACCAAAAAGTGGCATATATACTTAGAAGTGGTTTCAATTTTATTTCTGCCTTTTAGACTCAGCTAGGCTGGGCCTTACATAACCACAGTCACCCTGGTGGCCTCTATTCCACTCTGCCTATGAGCTGCAGGGGAATAAGCGTTTGAGCACTTTAACTCACAAAGAGATGAATATAGACAGTTTGAGTATTTATATTAAGTATTATATATAAGATATTGGCCAAAAGTGTGCTTATGCTCTCAATGCATAAAAATTTATTTACATAAGCATGAAATCCCTTATTAAAAATGGTTTCCATCTTAATACTTCATTTGTAATTGAACCACTTTAAGGGCATCTTCCCATAAAAACAATGTTATGAAAGGTGAAGAAGCCCCTCGCACACAAGGCCTAGGCAAACCCCAAATGCAACTGCAATAACGGAGGAAAATGATAGAAATGTGGATGTGAGCCCCACTCATTTTTTAAAAAATCCTCTGAACTTCAAGATTGATACAGTCACTTTTTTCTTCTGTAGTAGCCTAAAAATTGATTGCTTTACAGGAAGAAAAGTGGCAGGTAGGTTTTTTGGGTTTGAGGGTTCCCAAAATTTCTGAACCTTGTAAAGCCTTTAGAGATTGGAGACATTTGTTCTTTATTGTGTATAAATGCACGTATTCTATATAATTTTATTTTAAAAATTTGGGGCTCTATTTCTTATTTACTGGCCATATAACTGTCATTACTAAGTGTTATTTGTCAAGACTTTCTGTTCCAAGCATTGTTTTCACTACTCATTAAAAACAAAAAAAAGATGTCTCCTTTGATACTGACAATGGACAAAGTGCTGTCCATCATTTGTGCTGCTCTGGTCCAGCAAAAGCCTAGTTTCCACACATTACCTCAAAGTTCTGACACCCAGGATGCTTTCTCTTAGCCCTGGTTCCACCCTTGTCTGAGCTGCTTCTGTGGCCTTGAAAATTCCAGGAAGCCTCACTTCCAGCCAACCTGATTTCTCCTGTCCTTTAGACCCACCCTGGGGACATCCCACAGACCCTGGCTGCACACCTGGTCCCTCCTATGCTACGCGCAGTAGTGCTAATGTCTAATAAGCCTTCTTATGTCTAAAAAGATAATTTTTATTATACAGGGAGTGCTACAGACACATTGATCTGCACAACATCTATTTTTAAACTTTGATTTTTATTTTGATCAAAATAACAGCTTATTAAAAGTGCATAATTATCATCACAAAGGAAAATAGCAGTCGAGTCCCCTCCCCCGTCCTGCAAACGTCAACCCTTCCAGTGTAGTTACAGAAAATTGTCCTCAAACTTTTGGTTGCTACATTCCCAGTGTGAGCAAAGTGTCGGGAAATCCTCAGCCCTGCTGTGTCCTAGAGCCCTCTGCACCTGCTCCATGGGCTCTAATTCTTGGTTCAACTCTCGCCTGTCAGTACCCGAAGGATCCGCTGCTCCGGTGGGCTGGACTGGTTTCTGGTTCTGCCGCCTTCCTTTCCTAGATTACTCTTCTGTTTTGAGGGAACACACATTCAACCATCTTCCTGAGAAAGGGTACATTTTATGAGGCCCTTCGTGCTTGAATATGTCTTTATTTTACTCTGATACCTGATGGTTCAGAAGGGTATTCAGTTTCAATCTGAAAATACATTTCCCCTCATGTCTCATGAGCTTCTGCCTTGCCCTGACTGCCAGCCCCTGGGGTTGATGCTGGGAAGTGCTTCAGGCCACTGTCCCTACTCTCCTCTCTCCCAGATGATTTTTACCAAGTTTCCTTTATTCCCTTCCCCCTCCTCTTATTAAACATCATCTGGAATTTTAGTTGCAGGGTGGTGGTTTGTTATTTTTTAATATTACTTTCTCAAGAATAGTTTCTTACACATTGCCTTCATGTTTTTCATCTGTGCACATGGTGGTGAAGTGCATTTCCTTAGGTTTCTTTGCTCATTCGTTAATCTTTCTGTGCCCCACATCTGCATTGTGGCCGCCTGAGAGTGCCGGTGGATCTGTGAGTGTGGAGGGACCTTTGAGTGCGAGTGGATCCGTTTTTATTTTTGCTGAAACAATTCACTAAGAGTGCCTTCAAATAGATTGAATTATTAGTAAATTTTCAAAAATATGAATCTGAAAATACAGCGTCTTTATTTTGCTTTTTACATGCTTCAAATTTTAGTTAGACATCAAATTCTAGATTTCAAATGCCATTTCTGGTCGAGGTTGAAGTCCTTGTCTGACTCATGATCGGTACCGTCAGTGACCAACTTCACCGCAGTCCAGTCCCCGCTCCTCCGCAAGCAAGCAGGTTTCTTCCATATTCTGGTTCTGCTGGAACTGTGGGTACCTGGGATCTCTGCGAGCCGTTCAGGTGTGGATGCTCCCAGCGTCCTGGGGTCCTGCCGGAGAAGTTTGAGTCCCCAGGTGCACAGCAAACTCCCGCTGTTTCTCAGTCATAGCCCGCCCTGTGCAGTCGCTGCGAGTGTGGAGGGATCTGTGAGCACGGGTGGGTCTGTGAGTGGGGAGGGATCTGTGAGCAAGGATGGATCCGTGAGCTGGGTGGATCCGTGAGCGTGGGTGGATCCGGGAGTGTGGGTGGATCCGTGAGCGTGGGTGGATCCGTGAGTGTGGGTGGATCCGTGAGTGGGGGTGGATCCGTGAGCTTGGGGGGATCCGTGAGCTAGGGTGGATCCGTGAGCTGGGTGGATCCGTGAGTGTGGGTGGATCCGTGAGTGGGGGTGGATCCGTGAGCTGGGTGGATCCGTGAGCTGGGTGGATCCGTGAGCGGGCGTGGATCCGTGAGCGGGGGTGGATCCGTGAGCTGGGTGGATCTGTGAGCTGGGTGGATCCATGAGCGGGCGTGGATCCGTGAGCGGGGG
>CAUYON010074561.1:0-12525 GCA_963573935.1 Arctocebus calabarensis | reverse complement strand
ACATTGGTGCAATCATGGGGCACAATGTGCTGATTTTATATACATTCTGAAATATTTTCATTGAACTATTTAACATAGCCTTCATGGCCTTTTAATCACTATATGAAAACATTTATATTCTACATTTAGTAATTTTCACCTAAGAGTTCTGGTCATGAAGGGATGCTGCATATTATCAGAAGCTTATTCTGTATCAATTGAGAGAATCATATGGTCATTATTTTTTAATTTGTTTATGTACTGAATTACATTTATAGATTCATGTGTATTGCAACAGACTTGAAACCCTGGGATAAAGCCCACTTTGTCATGATGTATAATTTGTTTGATGTGTTGTTGGATTCTGTTTGTTAGTATCTTGTTAAATATTCTTGCATCAATATTCATTAGTGATATTGGTCTACAGTTTTCTTTTCTTGTTGGGTCTCTCCCTGGTTTAGAGATCAAGGTGATGTTTGCTTCATAGATGTGTTGGGTAGTATTCCTTCGTTTTCTATATTTTGGAAAAGGTTGAGTATTTTAGGAACTAGTTTCTCTTCAAGGGTTTGGTGAAATTCTGACGTGAAGTCTTCTGGTCCTGGGCTTTTCTTTTTAGGGAGATTTTGTGTAGTTGATGCTATTTCAGAACTTGATATAGGCCTGTTCAACATTTCCACTTCATTCTGGCTGAGTCTGGGAAGGGGGTGTGCTTCCAAGTATTGGTCAATTTCCTTCAGATTTTCATATTTCTCAGAGTAAAGTTTCTTATAATATTCATTAAGGATTTTTTAAATTTCTGAGGAATCTTTTGTTATTTCATGTTTACCATTTCTGATTGATGAAATTAGAGATTTTACTATTGTTTTCCTGGTTAGGTTAGCCAAAGGTTTATCTATTTAATTGACCTTTTCAAAAAACCAACTTTTTGATTTGTTGATCTGATGTATAATTCTTTTGTTTTCAATTTCTTTTAATTCTGCTCTAATTTTAGTTACTTCTTGTCTTCTGCTGGGTTTGGGATTGGATTGTTCTTTCTTTTTGGTTGCTCGAGATGTCCTATAACGTTGTTAACTTTCTCTCTTTCCATTCTCTTGAAGAAGGCTTGCAGTGCTATATTTTTCCCTCTTAGGACCTCCTTTATAGTATCCCAGAAGTTCTGGTAATTCATGTCTTCATTGTCGTTTTGTTCCAAAATTTGGTAATTTCCTTCTTAATCTCATCCATACCCATTTATCTTTCAGCATAAGATTATTTAGCTACCATGTTTTTGTATGTGTATGCAGATTCCTATTGTTATTGAGTTTAACTTTTATTCCATGAAGGTCCAAGAAGATTCAAGGAAGAATTTCTATTCTTTTAAATTTGCTGAGGTTAGACTTGTGACCTAAGATGTGACCTAAGATGTCACAAGTCTAACCATTTGCTGAGGTTAGACTTGTGACCTAAGCTGTCACATGTCTAACCTTAACCTTGATTTTGGAGTATGTTCCGTGGGCTGATGAGAAGAATGTGTATTCAGTTTTGTTAGGATGAAATGTTCTGTATATTTCTGTTAAATTCAAAAGTTTAATAGTTAAATTTAAATCTAAAATTTCTTTTTTTAGCTTCTAATGTGAAGATCTATCCAACACTGTTAAAGGAGTGTAAAATCTCCAACTACTATGGAGCTGGAGGAAATCAAGTTGCTCATGTCAGTTAGAGTTTCTCTTCTAAATTGAGGCGCATTCTGATTGGGTGCACCAACCAGAAATTATTGAAATCTCATCATATTGAGTATTACCCTTAAGAAATATGAAGTGTCCATCCTTATCCTTCCTTATTTTGGTTGGTTTAAAGCCGATTGTATCTGCATATAAGATTGCAACACCTGCTTTTTTCTGCTTTTCATTAGCCTCGAATATAGATCACCATTCCTTCACCTTGAATCTAAATTTATCATTTAAGGTAAGATGAGGGAGTCTTGTATGCAGCAGATATCTGTCCTGAGTTTATGTGTTCCATCAGCCAATCTGTGCCTGTTTAGAGGACAACTCAAACCATCACATTAATTGAGAATATTGATAAGCCTTTCAAAACTCCAGTGGATATTTTTAATCCTTTTGGGACTTTGAAAGTTGTAATTTGATTACAAGTTTCTGAGTGAGTTTACTTTTGTGGTGGAGGATTACACTGGTCATTATGGAGGATAGGTCTGAGAATATCCTGTAGAGCTGGTTTAGTTATGGCAATTTTCTTCAACATGTGCATGTCATTAAAGTATTTCATTTCTCCATCATAAATGAATCTCAGTTTAGCTTGATACAGGATCCAGGTTGAAAGTTATTTTGTTTTAGGAGATTAAAATTCGATGACCATCCTTTTCTAGATTGAATTGTTTTAGCAGAGAAATCTTCAGTTATTTTAATATTCTTCCCCTTGTAGGTTATGGTTTTCTTGTGTCTGGATCCTTTCAGAATTTTCTCCTTTATATTAATTTTAGTGAAGTTAATTATGATGTGCCTGGGGGGTGTCTTATTCTGGTTGAGTCATGCTGGGTTTCTGAAACTGTCTGCTATCTGAATTTCAAAGTCTCTTGGCATGTCTAGGAAGTTCTCTTTCATAACCTCATGAAGAAGACACTCTGTGCCTTGTGAAGCCACTTCATCACTTTTAGGGATACCTATAAGGTTAATATTGGTTTCCTTCAAATTAATCCAGAGCTCTCTGAGAGAATGATCCATTTTTGCACTCCATTTCTCTTTCACTTTGAAAGTTTGGGAGTGTTCTAAAGCTTTGTCCTCAATGTCAGAAATCCTTTCTTCTGCTTGTTCCATTCTGTTACTGAGGGATTCTACTGTGTTTCTCAGATCTTTGAGGACTACAACTTTTTGTCTCAATGTATCAAAATCTTTTGTCATTGTGTCTTTGAATTCCTTGAATTCTTTAGACAACTTTTGAAATGCTCCTTGAATTTCTAATTCCAACTTTTCCTCTATTCTATTGATCTTATTTGTAATCCAAATTCTGAACTTGGTTTCTGATATCTCAGCCATCTGTTTATGAATAGGATCTTCAGTTGTGTCCACCAAATTGTTCCTTGGGGCGGGGGTTGATCTACTCTGGTTGTTCATGTTACCGGAGTTTTTCCACTGACACCACCACATGGTTATTTTGCACTGTTTGGCTAAATAAGCAGATAAGGAGAAGTTGGGTTGGGGGTTCTAGGAGTAGTGATTGGCCAATCCTTTGCCTCAAACCTGGGACTGATGTTTGTTCCTTTTTCCCTAGAGCTTTGCCATGGACCCCTACAATGCTACGGTCTGAAAAACTGGGGACCTTCTTGGTGTGGTGGGGTTAATTGTCTCTGTCTTATTTTTGTCTGGTCTCTGTCTTACCCTAGAGAATCAGTTACTCTCAGTTGAAGTCTGAGCTGTGGAGAAATACCAGCAGTTAAGTCACTGCAACCCCCACATGCAACAATTGGAAAAGGAGAATCAAACCTTTCTACAAGCACACACCCAGGATACCACTTTGGATAGTCTTCAGGTTTTTAGCCAATTTGAAACGGTCCCAATCAATTGTCCCAATCAGCACTGGCCTCAGGTGGGAGAGTTCAAAAGGTCTCTGGCAATTAAGTAGCAGGGGTCTGCTGGCAGCTATAGTATAACTCACTCAGGTGCTCTGTGAGATCAGAAAGACCCACCCAGCAAATAAATGAGTCTGGGAAATTTGATGCCTCCTTCCCTACCTTGCACCTCTCTCCACACTCAGTCACTGGTACCCCACAGGGCTGTGATCCAGTTCCCTCCAAAGAGCAGATGCTCCAGGAGTTTGCACTTGCCTGAGTCACAGGGATATCTTTGTCTCCTCAGCCAAGCCACTACTCTCTTTCACTCTCTGCTACTGTCTGGCAGGGGGAGGTGAGGCATGACAATCTTGGGTGCTTCCTGGGTACTGGGACAACTCACTCAGTTCCAGCCCTGCCTCTGATTGATGATGCTGACAGAACAGAACAACTTCACAGAATTTGTTTCTGTCCTGGCTATTTTCCCCTATGGATCAGATGTTGGATTGCAAATCAGCCCTGACTGTGCCACTGCCTAGTCTTGGCTGAAGTTTATCTTATGGCTGACTCTGTCAGAATTCATACTTAGCTGTCAGTTCCAATCTCTTCACACTTGCCCTTTGTCTCAGCTTTTATTTCCTGAGTACTGGGAGCAGCTGAAGCTTAGTAAAGCAGCCCCGGGAGTCTGTTGTTTTTGCACGCACATATTCTAATCCCTGTGCTCTGCCTGGGCCAGTACAGCCTCCAGCATACCTCTCACTCCTGGGCCTGTTCTTTCATCCCAGATTTGCTCTGCCAGTGGCCACCACCAGAGAAGCTACCTGGCTTCCTCTGGCTGCCCAGAGAGACTAGGATTGTCCCTTCAAATTATCCTCAGGAGTGTGACCCCCACTGTCACTGTTCCCACTGCTGCAGTGCTGCTCTGTGCATTGGGGCATCGCCCCTCCAGTTTGGCCTCCTCTCAGCTGACCCTTTTCTCCTTACTCCTAAGCTGGAAAATCAGCACAGATCAGCAATGGCCTATTCCCCATCCACACCCCTCAAGATAATGGCCAAGAATCTGTACTCCATGGGGTCAGGCCTCCAGACCTTGGGGTGAGAGTGGAGGGGACTGCTGGGAGTTCAAAATTCCAGGTAAAGAATGTATACAGTTTTATACCATTTTATGCCTGGCAGGAGAGTGCCATGGCATCCTAATATGGGAAAGAGGTCTGGTTTTTAGAGGGTCTCTACTGTGGGGTAAAATGGGAGGACATTTGACCTCTGCTTGCTTGTTTGTATGGAGGTATGGAGTATAGTGTGAGCCATTTTCATGGGACAGGGGACTCCTGTCCACTTGGCGATGGGTTCTGTACCTTTCATTAGTATCCTTGGGGTTGCAGCTCGCCTCAGCAAGGTTGATGTGCATTCTTCAACCTTCTCATTTGGCTCAGATCTGACCATCGGCTTTTTTAACTCTCCTTCTAGATGAGAGCCTCTGTGGAAAGCTTGCTACAGACTGCCATCTTGCTTCCACCCTGCAACTTCCAGCTCTTGGGCTTAAATGATTCTCTTGCCTTAGCCTCCCGAGTATTTGAGACTATAGGAACCTGCTACAATAAAAATAGCTCATTTTAAAACATCCCAAAGCAAGAGAGGCTGGCATGGATGCGTACATAAAGGAACTCAAACACACATGTTGTTGGTGGGATTGTAAACTAGTACAACCTCTATGGAAAATTGTATGGAGATAGCTCAAGGAACTAAAAGTAAATCTACTATTTGATCCAGCAATCCCACTGCTGGGTATATGCTGCCCCCCCCCAAAAAAGTTCATTTTATCAAAAGGACAGTTGCAAATTGAATATTTGTGGCAGAACAATCCACAATCACAAATGCAAGGAAACAACCCAAGTGCCCATCAATTGATGAATGGTTTCATAAAATGTGGTATATGTGTCTCATGGAATACTACTCAACCTTAAAAAAAAATGGTGACCTAGTTTTTGTGACAATCTGGATGGAACTGGAAACCATTCTTCTAAGAGAAATATCACTAGAATGAAGAAACAATTGTACTCAATACCATGTTGGAACTAATTGATCAATACTTGAGTACACATATGGAAGTAAATCCCAATGTGAATCCAGCTATAAGGAAATAGGAATGAGTAAATTCTTACTTACTGGGATAGTACAAATACCTGGGTGAAATTCACACATACCTTTGACTCAATTGGTAGAAATACAAAGTATGTAAACAAAATGTATACTTCCTAATACTCTGAAATTAAAATATGAAAATAAATGCATAAATAAATAAATGGATAGACAGACCATGTTTAGGAATTGGAAGACAATATCACTAAGATATCAGTTTTCTCACTTGATCCATAATTTTAATGCAATCATAATTAACATGTAGGTACGGAATTTTGTTAATATTAAGAAACTGCTTCTGAAGTTTACATGCAGCAACAAGAAAACATGAGGATAACCAACACAATACTGTAGAGGAAAAACAAAGATAGAGGACTCATTCTACCCAATTTCCATATTTATTATAAATCTACCAAATTCAAAACACTATGGCATTTAAAGATGTTAAAGAATAGAATGCCCTGAAATAGATCCACACAGATATCATCACCTGACCTTTCACCTAAATAATTTGGGGAATCAGTGAATTTTGTAAGATTAAAGGCAAAATAATATGTACATAAATTGTTTAACTTGAGAATGGAAGATGTTTTCTTATGGGATATAGTTTAACAGTTCAGATATATAAATCTCAAAGAATTCAAATTTATGATTTCTGACCACAATTCAATTAAATAAGAAATCTATAACATTAACATGTCTAAAAAATTCCCAAATATATTGACACTAAAGGACATACTTTCATATAATGCAAGGGATAGAGGTAAAATTAAAATTACAAAGTATTTTAATAGAAATACAAATCCAAACATAACATATTGAAATTTGTATCATATCACCAGAGCAGAATTTGGAGGGAAACTTAGAGTACCCCACAACTGTTTAAAAAAATAAAAATTCAAGTTCATGACCTAATCTCCCACTTTAAGAGCATAGAAAGGCTCAGTGCCTATGGCTCAACGGGCTAAGGCGCCAGCCACGTACACCTGAGCTGGCGGGTTCAAATCCAGCCCGAGCCCGCCAAACAACAATGACAGCTGCAACCAAAAAATGACCGGGTGTTGTGGCGGGTGCCTTTAGTCCCAGCTACTTGGGAGGTGGAGGCAGGAGACTCTCTTGAGCCCAGGAATTGGAGGTTGCTGTGAGCTGTGATGCCACAGCACTCTATCAAAGGCAACAAAGTGAGACTGTCTCAAAAAACAAAATTAAAAAAAAATCATTTGGAAAATGAAATGTAAAATCATTAGGAAAATGAAATGTAAAACCGCCATAAAACAGCTATTAGAATGTCTAAAATTTTAATCTAAGACTAATCACATGATAGAAATGAAACACTTATCCACTGCTTATGGGAATATAAAATGATACGATGCAACCACTGTGGAAACAGTTTGGTGGTTTTCTAAGGAGTGAAACATGTGTTTGCCATATGACCACATCATATGATGAAAGCGTATGTCCACACAGATACTTATACATGAATATTTGCATAAGCTTTACTTCTAACAGCTGACAAGTTAAAACAATCCAAATATTACTCTAAAGATGAATGATTAAATAAATTGTGGTGGGGTACCTCCCACTTTGATTTCCCCCACTGCTAGAGACTCTGGGTGCCTTTTCTCCATTCTCTATTCCTTTCTACCTTAATAAATCCTATATAGTAACTGAAAAATAAATAAATAAATAAATAAATTGTGGCATATACCATACAATGAAATAACCAACCTGCAATAAAATAAAGAATGAATTATTGGTAAAGGCAATAAAATAGATGTCTCCAAATAATTGTGCTGAGTTTTTCATAATAGTTGAATAATTTTATTTCATGCCCCACATTGAAGAAATAATTGTTCTGGGTGTTGTGATTTAATCTTGGTGTAACAAAACCTTGTTCGGCCATTTATCTCAATAATACCACAAATTCTGCCTTGTCTTAAGTTGAGTAGTCTCTTTCATCCTCATTATTGTGTTTATATGCTCATCTAACAAAGAAGTGGATCCTAAAGATTTTGGTCATTCATCCTTGAAGGTTGAATTAATTTCAGTTCCTTTAAAGAACACACAGCAAAGAGAATTTCAGCAATATCAGCCTGTTCATTTCTTTAAAGACATGAAATGGAACTTCCAAGTGACAAACACTTGCTTGAAAATAATATAATATTCTTCTCTAATTCCTCCGGTCTTAACTATATAAAACATGTGTGAAGTACACATAAACCAATTAAAGCATAAAATTAAAGCATATTACAATCAACTTCACCTTCATACCATAGTAGATACTGAAATATGTGAATGGCTTTATGGTTTATAACAAACTTTCACCTATACTGGTGTACCTGACCTATACAATAACCCAGTGATAAAAATGAGACATGCATTATGTTTCTCATGCTATACGTGAGGAAAATGAGCTCCCCTCAAAATCATTTTTTGAGTTGCAAGAAGCAGTATTGCTACAAATCCAACAAAACAGGAAGATCTTGCAAATACATGAGGATATTAATTGGGAAAAATTGAATTTTTGTTTTTGTTTTTGTACAGAATAATTATATAGCACCCAAATATAAACTAATGAGTAAGTCTAAAAATAAAATAACAAACACTAGTTTTGCTAATGACTTAAATAGTCTAAGATACTTCCTTTCTGGAAGACTATCACTAATAACATTATAATGCATTCACTTCAATGGCCTTTCTTTAAATAAGGCCTTGGATTTTTCAAGGTGTCTTCAGAATTCCTGATATTAATAGGAGTGTTTAGCAAATCTGAATGAGGCTTGAATTAAATAGAGGGAATGTTGGGAAAAGGGTTTTTGTTGTTTTGTTTTGTTTTTATTTATTTATTTTTTTCTTTGTTGTTGTTGAGACAGAATCTCACTCTGTTTTCCAGGTTATAGGTCAGTGGCATCAGCATGACTCACAGCAACCTGAAACTCCCAGGCTCAAGGGATCCTCCTGCCTCAGCCTCCCAAGCAGCTGGGACTACAGACACCTGCCATAATGCCCAGCTAATTTTTCTGTTTTTAATGTATACTGGGTATTGCTCCTGTTTAGACTGGACTAGAATTCCTGAGCTCAAGAATCTTCCCAGCTTGTCCTCCTGGAGTACTAGGATTTCAGGTGTGAGCTACCAAGCCCAGCGAAGGGAAAAGATTTTTTAATAGCGCTGTGTATGTTAGCGGCAGTAATTAGAGGTATGTGGATTATGTCCAGATCAGGGATCTTTACCGTGAGGGTCACTGACCTCCAGGAGGGGTGCCTCTCACTAGGGTCTGAGTGTGTTGGTGTATGGTGTAGAATCAGTACTTGGTTTAATTCAATCCACTTGAATAGTAGCATAAGCTCTGGTACCTTCCATGCTGCATTTCAAAGCAGTTTAAAACATAGCCCTTTACCATCTGCCATGCAGTTGATGTAGGATGGCATTGGGCGTGAGTAGTGACACAGTCCTAACTAGCTCCTCTTCCACTGATGCTCCTGGAGTCTTCATGGCAGCAAACTAAATGCATTCAGCTTAGTTGGTGTCTGCTGTGCCTACTACATACTAGACATAATTGCATTACTGGGGGCAGCTGTGCATAGCAAGGAATGCTAGAAATGTATTCTCATAGCCTTTTCCTTCATTCTTCTGAGGGATGTGCTCAGAAAGGGCTGACCCTGAGTCCAAAGCCTTGGTTCAAGCCATACACATAAGTTATCACTCTGGATGAGCTAACATTTTATATTTGTATATCTCACTGTTCACCCCCACACCTGCATCTCATCTGTCACTTCTCCTATAGCTGTCTCTAGATTAGACCTGTACTCTATGATTTTTTCTGTTTCATTTGTTTTCCAAGCCAGGCTGCTTTATTCAGTTTATTAAGAAGCTTCAATTCAGTAGAAAAGTAAATACAAAATTGTTATTTTTCTCCTGTAACTGTTTTCAACTATGCTGTCCATTGCCTGATCACTTACCCACACCTCAGGCAGATCTCACTGTTTTTTGTTCAAACTTTTGATCACTTTCACATTTTAAAAGTTTAGTCACATTAAAAGTTCCAAACCCTAGTCTGATTTAGAATTCATCTCTTTCTCTTTCTCTATGGGCAGTCAGGTTGTGGCTCAAAGAAGCTGGAGCAGAGGAAGGGACTGGTGTCTGTCCTTTTAACTCTTCCTCCCACTCCTGCTCTTAGCTTGGGACAGCTTGTCTCTCTCCCTCTCTCCCTAGTTAGAAGCTAGAAGGGAGAGTAAGGAGGTAGAGATTTTTGTTACCCAACTACTTTGTCTTGCTCCAGCCAGAATGACTATAGTCTTCATGTAAATGTGTGGGGTCTGCACGCTTTCTGGAGATGTGCTCCATTTTATTTTGGTCCCCTTTGTCAACAAAGATCCTCCCCAGAGAGGAGCAACCCTGGCTCCCTGCACTCTGACTAGCAGCCCTTCCCCCAATGACCTGGTCTTCTCCTTTCCCTTCTGTGTGCCTTCACATGGAACCCTGGGGGTTCTGAGATTCTCTTGTGCATCTTCAGCATGCTTTAAAAAACCATGCTCCGGGTCCTAGTCATAGTGCTGTTGAAATCTCACTTGTAAACTATTGCTGTGATAGGTCTTCAGACAAGAGTCCAGTATTAGTCTCTATATTCACATGGACAACTGAACTCTAGGGATCACTCTAGAAGTTAGAAAAATCCCTCACCACACTGCTCTTCACTATATGTTTGCTATACAGGCTCCACAGAAGCTCAGCAGATCTACCTCTCAATAAGATGCCGGTCTCTAACAGTGACACCAAAGAGGCTCCGCAGCACCTGACATCCCTTCACAGAGCATGGAAGGGGTAACTTTTCACCCCAATCTCTGCATTCTAGCCACTCCTATCAAGTCAGCTGTCTCCCCTCCCAAACTTTCTGATGTTAACAGGAGATAGAGGTTTGCTGAGTGGCCTAGTGGTAGGAAAGCCCACTCTGCTGCCCATAAATAAGCTCTGGATATTACCTGGCCCCAGATAGCTATCATAAGACCAGGCATGAATAATCACACCCATTTGTCTCCAATGTGAGGCTTAGTTGCTAATTGCGGCACAGTAAGGGAAATCCCAAATCATCACCCTATTCCACAATTGCACCTATATTAAGGTTTCCTTAGTTAAGAGAAATTCAAAGAAATCCAAAAATTCTGCTTCCCAAGCACAAAGTCCATAATTACCTCAACTCCAGAGGAGGTTGTGCTGAACTTCCCCAATATGTCCAGAGTAAAAGACAAGGCATTTTGAGTTAGGTTGTCCATGATGTGAGGAGCCAAAGGTTGTGAGTAAATAGGCCAACATGGGACTGCTATGGTTTAAGTTTGTCTTTTTGGAAAGTCATGTTGAAATTTAATCCTTAATGTAATAGTGTTGGAAGGCAGGGTCTCTTGAGAGATTGATCTCTAGTGAACAGGAGAATTCTAATTTTCTAGGAGTGGATTGATTACTCCAAGCACAGTTTATAATAGAAGTAAGTTTGGCTTTCCAGACCCTCTGGCTTCATTTCTGTCTTTATGATCTCTTAGTGCACATCTACTCACTTTTCAGATTCTTCCTTATGTCCTGGCCAGCACATGGCCCTCACCAGAAGCCATTCAGATGTGGTACTGTGCTCTTGAACTTTCCATCCTGCAAAATCATGAGCTAAGTAAATATCTCATCTTTCTAAACTATCCCATCTCAGGTGTTCTCTTACAGCGAGCAACACTAAATGGACAAAGACAGGACAAAACATTACTTTTTTTTATTATGTATAACAGAGTTGTCAAAATACAAATTGTATATCTTAGCCAGGCATGGTGGCTCACATCCGTAATCTTAGCACTCTGTGAGGCTGAGGCTGGAGGATCACTGGAGCTCAGGAGTTGGAAACCAGCTTGAGTAAGAGTGATACCCTATCTCTACTAAAAATAGAAGAATTAGTCAGGTGTTGTGGCAAAGTGCCTCTAATCCCAGCTACCTAGCTACTCGGAAGGCTAAAGCAGGGGGATAGCTTGAGCCCGGGAGTTTGAGCTTGCTGAGCTAGGCTGATGCCATAGCTAGGCTGTCTCTCTTAGCCTAGAGAGACAGACTGAGATTCTGTCTCAAAAGAAAAATTAAAAAAAAAAATTATATTTCTTCATGTACTCTACAATACTCTTTTTACATTTGCTTGCTTAAAGAGAAGAGTTTCTCTAACCCTTAGCATTCATGCTTCTCATAATTCTTGTACAGACATATATTTTTAACCATTGTTTTTTAACTTTTAGTTTTAACAGTCTGCATCTCAAATTGTATATTGTATTAAAAAGTTCTAACTATCTTTAAAAAGTAAATTTTTGTGTTGATAAATAATGGGGCATATTTTATTTTACATACATATCCTATATAAATAAGACTATTTAAAAGGCAAAATGCTGAAGTTTTTTTCATTCATCCTAATTTAATCATCATCAGCTATCATCAAATGTGCAAGAATATGTTTCTAGAGGTTATTCAAAAAGAATATCTATCTCCTTTTTCTTTCTCTCACTCTTTATCCATTAATTTTCAAATTAATTAAGGAAAAAGTATACACTAATAAGGTTAAAACATAGAACCTCAATTGGAAGTACACCTTCTGAGTAAAACATCTATTGCATATGAGATGAACACCTGTTCTAACATTCTATGCGGTGTTGTTCCTGCTATCAAAGTATTTTCTCTCAGCAAAAGATTTACTCTTTTTCTTTTGTTTTTTTTTTTTTTTTTTTTTTTGAGGCAGAGCCTCAAGCTGTCACCCTGGATAGAGTGCCGTGGCATCACAGCTCACAGCAACCTCTAATTCCTGGGCTCAAGCGAGTCTCTTGCCTCTGCCTCCCAAGTAGCTGGGACT
>CAUYON010074559.1:0-12102 GCA_963573935.1 Arctocebus calabarensis | reverse complement strand
TGGGGGTTCCACATTTAGTCCTAAGTGTGAAGTGAAGGAGACACCAAGGCACAGGTGTCTCCTCAGCAGTTGTCCAGCCTTTTTGGCAATTGGAGCCTCTGGTGGAGGTTGGAGGTCCCCCTCCTAGCCTGTCATCCAGCCCGCTGGCTCTTCAGCTGGCTGCCGCAGCACGACACCGCCAAGGAGGAGGCAGCAGGTCCGCCAGCCCCGCTGAGCTGGCTAGGGTGCCAATTGTCCTGCATCAATTCTCCCTCTCTAAGTGGAAACTCCAAATGCTATTAGGGAAAAGGGGTGAAGACTCGATCTAACTGCTTCCTGCAGAATCAGGCGATGATAGAAGGGGGAAGTTAGGGTTTCTCCAGAGGGAGAGTGATACAGGGGTTCATGGACTGGAACTATCTTTAGTGCATGTGGCTTGATGACATTTCCAATCTCCGCAGCTTTAGCCTTCCTCAGGGTGTCCAGAAGCCTCACGCTGTCTCCCTGTGTCCCCAAAGGGAAGTTCCTGGGCAGATCCTGCCTGGCAGAGATGCCTGAAGTCCTCTCTCCCCAGTCTCACCGTGCTCAGCCACAAGGAAGCTGTTAGTCAGCCGCCATCTTGCTCCACCCTCAGCAGATTCACTTTTACTATATAATGTTGCATTGGCTACTAGGGATTTTTTCTAGTTCCATGTGAAGTACAGAACTATTTTTTTCTAGGTCTGTAGGAAAAAAAGACATTGATATTTTCATGGAGATTGTATAGAATCTGTAAATCACTTTGGTTAGTATAACTATTTTAACCATGTTGATTCTGTCAATCCATAAGCATGACATGCTTTTCTATGTGGTCATATCCTATGTAATTTATTTCCTTAGTGTTTCATATTTTTTCCTATACATATTTCACCTCCTTACTTAAATATATTCCTAGATATTTTCTTTTCTTTTCACTGCTGTGAAACCTTACAGAATGGGGGAAAATATTTGCATGCTATATATCCAATAAAGTGCTGATAATCAGCTTCTACAAAGAACTCAAGCAAATCAGCAGGAAAAAGCTAAAGAATCCCATTAAAAAGAAGGCAAAAGACATGAATATAAACTTTACAAAGGAAGATAGTCTAATGGCCAATAAACACATGAAAAAACTGTCAACATTTCTAATCATCAGGGAAATGCAAATCAAAACCACACTGAAATATCACCTAACTCCACAGAGAATGACTCTTATCAGAAAGTTCAAAAACAAGTGCTTACATGGACAGGGAGAGAAAGGAACATTTATATGCTGTTGAGGAGGCCATGTACTAGTACAACCTCTATGGAAAGTACTAAGGAGATAACACAACCTATTATTTGATATAGAAATCCCAACACCAGCTATTTACCTAAAAGTAAAAAAAAAAAAAAACACTCAAATGTTTATAGAAGTATAATTCAGAGTTGCAAAGATTTGGAAACAACCCAAATGCCCATCAGTACAGGAGTAAATTAGTAAAATGTGCTATATGTATATCATGAAATACTACTCAGCCATGAAAAATATGGTGATCTAGTATTTTTTAAACACCTGGATGAAACTGAAAACCATTCTTCTAAGTAAAGTATCACAAGAATGGAAAAACAAACACCCCATGTACTCAATACTAAATTGGAACTAGTTGATCAACACTTATGTATATACATGGAAGTAAAACTCAATGAAAATTGAGTATGTGGGAAGTGAGAGGAAAGGTTGTGTAAATTCACACCTAGTTGGTGCAATGCACATTTTAAAGGTGAAGGGAACACCATAACTTGGACTTAAAATGCACAAAAGCAAATTATGTAACCAAAATGTGTATACCCTGGTAATATTCTGAATTTTTAAGTACAGCAAAAATAGAAGATGCAAGAAAAATTCTTCTTACCTTTCCCCATTCTGTGTTTGCTTTTATCTCCCTTCAGAGTTTTATGTTGAAAGAAAAGGATATCAGAAGTTTGTTCTGTTTACTCTGCTATTCTAGGCCTAGGTCCACTGAAAGCCCAAGAACAGCAACAATGCCACTAGCCAGCACTTATCTGTTGTTTGTATCCAGCCCTTACCAGATACTTTCCTAAGTATCTTAATATATGGTGACTCATGTATCCCACTGACAAAATTTTAGGTTGGCACTATACACTCTACTATTCCCATTTCACAGAAAAGGAAACTGAGGAACAGAAAGGTTACATACACTGTTCAAAGTCAAGCAGTTAACAAGTGGCAAGGCAAGTGATTAAAATTCTTCCAGTCTGGCTCCACAGTTCTTATGTTCTTCTAAATTTCATTTCTTCTTAAAGAAATAAGTCAAAAGAAATTATTCTACTGTTCCATGGCAATACATATCAGCTATTTCTAATAAATTAATGAATACAAGTGACTTTGGCTGGACCTTCCCTAGACATGCTATGGTAGCTAAGACCAGTATTCCTGCTTCTGGATATTTCTCAGCCTCTTTACATGAGAGACACAGCTGTTATAAATGTTAGGGCACAGTTCTGCTCCCGATACACATGTTTACTTGCAATTCCCCCCAAATCCCATGATGATCACTATTCCTTGTCAAGGCTGTCTACCTCCCTTATGAAGATTCATCAGTCTTCTTAACTAACTCATAGCCAGAGTTTCAAGCTAAACCTAATGTGTTACTCCCACATATATTCATTTCCTCATCTCTTCTACAACATCCAGACTGAGTATAATTCTCTCTTCTGTTTGGACCAACCAAACATTAATTCATCCCTTTCTTCTTCCTGATAGCATTTGGAAATTATTCAAGTAACCTACTCTATTCACAAATCTAGGCACTAACCTACCTCCAACTTGAAGGATGTACTTAGTATTCGAAGGAGAAATCTCATTAATTCTGCAAAGTCATATGACTCAATTTGGAACAACTGGATGTTAGAAGAGATTTTCGGGGGGCTTCTTATATAAGTGTTTTGGAACTAACATTTTCTGTCTTCCTGTGGGCATTTTTAGGCATGTAAGTGAATTCCAGAGCTAACGTAACTATCTCATTACTAGTTTGAAGATAGAGCTAAGCCACAGAGGAGGAAAGAGACCAGCAAAAAGGAGTTAAAGTCATGGATTAAGTCAATCCTGGAGCTACCAAACTCTGGACCTTCTACCATAAGTATAGATATCTATTTGTTATTGCTCAAGCCAGTTTTAAATTTGTTTTTCTTTTATTCCCACATAAGAACATCTGAGTGAATACATTCACTAAACATCTTTTGCATACCTCTTTAAAAGTACTTTTCAATTTGTTGACCAATCAACCATGAGCTCCTTGAAGTCAGGAATTATGTCTTTGTCCTCTCTACATCCCTCGCACTTAATTCTGGTCTGGTACATAGTTAATAGTTCAGTAAAACTTTAATAAATGAATGGCTAAATGAAATTACCAGTAACTATTCAATAAAAAGAGAATTATTATGTCTTCTGCAAGAGAATCAGAGTCAGATTGTAAGAAATGTTATCTAAATTAAATAATTTTAAACATAGAGATTTTTTTGAAATGTGTCCTCTACTCCCTTAGTCATGAAAAAACCAGACTTCCACCTCAGATAGTTCTCCTACCATTATATTAAAAATCAGCTGGGTTATTTGTAATCAGGTGCAAGTGATAAGACATCACATAATTTAACAGATGTCACACTATAAACTAAGATGCAAAATGAACATTCAGAACAAACAAAAGGAATTTATAAAAACATTTTTGTGTTCTTAGATGACCATTATTGGCAAACTACATAAAGACTAAAGAGGCAAAGAAGAGAGCTGGAAATTGCAGGATTTGTCAAAGGAGTGTTGGTATATTATACATCCCATTCTACTGTAAAGGTAGAGATGGTAAGGAACATTTCATCCCTTCACCCAAATTCTAGAGAGACATTTCAGGAGGAGGGTTAGTCAAGCTTATCATACCTCACCTGCACTTCGGAGGACATTGAAGGCTGGTGACTAGTTCACACCTGAGAAATCTGAAAAGTGAGGAAAACTTAAGATCTGTGTGTCTGATGAGGAAGTCATGAAGAACTGGCTCCTTCAACTGGAATCACTTTGCACTGTCAGAGTTTATCTGGGCAAAGGTTAGGCCAACCCAAGAAAAAAACAATTGCATGGGTCTGCCTGGAGGGGTAATTAGAATTCTAGGGTAAAAATCCATTTTACTCAGAGTAAAAGCCACACAATTTGTTAGGGTATACACCCTCCCTGTATCCTCCCCTTACATTGTCACCTTCCTGCTCCTCTCCTTTCCTAAAGAGGACAAGTTCCCTTCTACTTTAGGGGATATTCATAGGCTATTACTCCAGCCACTCACGGGACACACTCCCTGACTTTCTTTAAGCCTATCTTAAAACGTCAGTGTCTCAGTTGGCTGTTGCAAACCACAAACTTCAGTGGTTTTATTTATTTATTTATTTTGGGTAGAGACAGAGTCTCACTTTATCGCCCTCAGTAGAGTACCGTGGCATCACACAGCTCACAGCAACCTCCAACTCCTGGGCTTAGGCAATTCTCTTGCCTCAGCCTCCTGAGTAGCTGGGACTACACCTGTGTGCCCGCCTCAATGCCCAGCTATTTGTCTGTTTTGCAGTTTGGCCGAGGCCGGGTTTGAACCTGCCACCTTCGGTAAATGGGGCCAGCACCCCACTCACTGAGCCACAGGCGCCGCTCCAAACTTCAGTGGTTTTAAACCACCACAATTTTTTATTGATCATAGTTACATAGGTTGGCTAGTCTTCTTTTCTTGTTTCTTCCAGCTCAACTGAATCTAGGTGGTCTAGGATGACCCTTAGTTGGATGGTCTTCAGACTCAGCTGGAAGCTTAGTTGAAATGGTTTAAAAAGCAGGAAGTCTTATTTCTACTTGGGCTTTCATATTCCAGAACATAAAATGAGATTTCTTTACTGTAGCAGAGGACTCTTAGTGCAACAGAGGGCTTGCCATGTTTTTGCTTTATTCATAATTTTTAATGTCTGCTATACAAAGTAAACCATGTGGTCAAGTCAACATTCAAAGAATGGAAAGGGATTCTATCTCTTGAGCAGTAAAGTCACATTGTAAAGGGTAAGCATACAGGAATAGGAAAAATTGCAATATACCTTCTCAATAAGATCTGCAGCCTCTTTTAAAATTGTGATTTAGCCACACAAAAAACACTGCTAATCTTCCTTAATCCACCATACTTCTCCTTGTTTCCATTATATATGTCACTTTCTGACATACAATGCTACTTATTATTAATTATGTCTATTGTTGATTATCTATCCCCTCCTTTTAACACAGCATATGTTTCCAAGGTAGAAATCTTTGTTCACTAATTAATCCTCTAAAAGAGTTTATGATACATAGTGGGGACTCAATAAATACTATCTGAAAAAATGAGTGGAAGTTTCTTCAATAGTTTGAGGCCAATGGGAACCTCGTATTTGGCTAGAGAGGGTATTTCACTCACATCCAAGGGACTGCTGATAAAGATCCCCAATAAGGAGCTGGGATGGGAACGGTCCCTGAATAATCCATTGAAACTCTCCTGAGAGATAAAATTGCATCTTGAAAAAAATAATAAAGAAACAACAACAATAACAACCTGCCTGTTAGGCACTAATTCATGACAGGATTAGTCATATTATAACTTTCCTGTCATTTTAGGGCTAGAAACACAGGTCAGTAAAAGAAAGAAGAGGCCATTCTAGAGGTTCCTCTGCCAACCCGTTGAGCAATCACTAGGCTGCAGCAAAACTCAGCCAAGAAAGAAGTGACGGAACTTCCAATGATGTTTGGAGCTTTAATTACCATGTGAAATGAGACCAATACGTTGTTGACCAAAGGATTATCTAAAAGCAATCAGACAAGTCATGCAGTTTCCCTTAAATTTCATCGAAGAGAAGGGGAAATACTGGTTCCACTGAAATAAATTAAAATAGCAGCAGGAGATGAGGTACTTATTAACCAGTGTGATGTAAACATTCCCAATTCTATGTGAAATCAGCACATGGTACCCCATAAATGCATTAATGTATACATGACCTATGTGTTTATGATTTAATAATAAATAAAATAATAGCAGGGTGGGGAGGTAAATTGCATCATGATTACCTCCCAGAAGCCATACCAAACCTCACGGTCATATTGCTTTTCCAACAGGGAGAGTTAACAGGTTCATCCTGTATTCATAAAACACCATTTACATGGAAGAAAGGAAAGCTTATTAGAGGTGCAAAAGAAGAAAGCTAACATTTAGTGAATATATGCAAAGGAATGAGACCAGTGAATGAATTATTTCATAAAATCGTTCACATGTGCTATAAGCTAAGTATTATCAAAAAGTATTTTTTATATATAAAGAAATCAAAGCACAGAGGAAATTAATGACTTGCCACAGTTCAGACAGTTTAGGAAGTGGTAGAGCTTGGCTGAAAATAGAGTTCTCCCTGACCCTAAACTCTGTGCTCTTCCATTGTAAACCACTGCCTTCCAGAGTGAAGCAGAATTAGATATAAATCCTGTGCTCATTCAATTTATAAGTTGGCAGTATCTTATGCCTCTGGAAAGTATTTGTAAATCACTACAATAGGAGGTCCTAAGAACTTTAGGAGAGCACTGAGACATCAGAAGAGAAAGAAATTACTTCCAGCTGAAGATCAGGAAAAACTTGCCAGAGGGAATAGAATTTTAATTTCACTTCATAATTATGACAAAACGGAAGCTCTGGTTGGTACTCTTAGCCTCCTTGCTTAACTTTGACAATATTGTGAGTCATATGTATAATTTTTTCAAGTGCTTAAGTAATCAACTAAGCTCAACGTAACTTAAGTCTTCTCCCTTCTCTCCCTTTCTCTTCCTAAACTTATCTTCCTGTCTTTCACACACACACACACACATACACACACACATATACATCAAAGTGAAAAAAAAAAAAGAATATTATTCCCTATTGTCTCTTTCTTTGTATGTATGACACACCCACTCTTAAAGCAGGTTGGTCTCCCATTTACTATGAAATTGTCTAAAAAGGAGAAGCACCTAAATCATAAATTTCATTAATTTATGTTTACATTTGTTTTGACAAATATAATTACTGTTTTTTAGCATTCTTCTCTTTCCAAACTTCTAAGTTGTTTATCATGCTAAACTGGCAATATTAATTATATTCTTGTAGGCTAGAAGAAAGAGTAACCATGTAACAACATCGCATATATAAAATAAACTATGATATTGCAAAACCAGATGTCAAAAGGGCACAGCTAAACATGAAAACTGAAGTTATTAAAAATTATAGAGTAGAATAGACATTTTATTTTGCTTAAAAGTACATATTTAAAGATATAATCAACAATAATTTTTATAATTATATGGTATAGCATTATAAATTAACATAAGGATAATGGTGCAAATTTATATCACCGAAAAAGTATTTGTAATTTCCATAGCTTGTTATTAACAAGAACTTCAGAGTCCACTCTAGAATATTAGACCAAGTATGTTTTATGAAAATTAGTCCAACATAGAATCCAAAATTTTGTCTAGCTAACCTAATTCTCAAGAGGCTCATCCATCTTGGTCTTAAATTGAGCCCAACTGAGCAATAAGAATCAGATGAATCCAACACCTAAGCTTTGCCAGTTTGGACACAGTCAATTTGATTGACATTTACTATGTACAAGATCCTTTGAATACATCATTTCATTAAAATAGCACATGGTAATGGTGGGCTTTGAACACATGTAGGCTATGCCAGAGCTCAGCGCTTAACCACCACCCTATCGGGCTAATGCTAAGTGGTAGCTAAACTTTTATATAAATTTGAAAAATTATTGATTTTGCAGAATTGCAAGATTTTGGAATTCTTATGAGGCTATGTGTAACATAGTTTGAAAAAAAGCAAAAAGTGATGGAGGAGTTTGAGCCAGGGCTGGTATTTCACCCTGGATTACTTAGAATCCCAATCTCAGACCATATTTAAGAGCCTTTTCAATAGTTTACCTTCATTTAAACATGCTGCCTTTACTCATCGAATGATAAAACCAGTCTATTTTCCCCCCACTTACCCTTCTTGTGTCCTTTTATGAATCCACACTTATTAGTGCAAGGCTGAGAACCATATGAAGTCCAGAGTTCATACAAACACTTTGCCCACATCATCCACCTGGTTTCAACCAAAGCAAACACCGGCTGCCACATCTTGTCAGTATCCCATTGATGGCCCATGATGACTTCTCTCCATCTCTGCTAGCACATTTCCAGGTTCACCTTTCTTCTAGTGAAGCACAGAATGTGCCCCTTCCTCACATGACGTATATCAGTGGCAATTCAATAATGTTCCTGCCCCTACTGTAACTGGTTTAGAGGCTACTACTGGAGTGGCTTTCGCCACCACCATGCTAACTTAACTCATCTGTTTATCCATCTCCAAACACCCCACCTATAGTTTCAAGGAGCATTTTATACTTGTCATCCTCATATAAACCTCTGTGGTGATTTCTCTGAGAGGCAGGCCCAGGAATGAAGTTGCAGAGCGATTGTATGTGCATGTGTAATTCGACTAATAACTACTAGAATGCTGTCCAGAATTATGCAGCTGCATAGTTCTGGCAAGAAGTAAATGAAAATTTTTGCTGTCTATTTTTATTCTTAGGGTTGTTGCCCCTAACTTAGGATCTATACTCATTTTCTTATTTATCATTAGTTTCTTAAATATAGCAATATTTGTACCTTGCAGGTCAACATCATTTTGGTCTTTTCCTGTGGATCTCACCTTCAACACAGCATCCACTATATTTAGAATTTAGATAATTTCCTCAATCAGTGCTTTTTAAAATAATCAAAATAGCATCAATATTGGGGGGGCAACATCATTTTATATATCCCCCTACATTTATGTAGCTTCTTTATATTTTTTATTTCAAAATATTCCATTAAGAGGGTGCAAGTGGTTTTGTTACATAGATAAATCATATAACACTGAAGGGAGGGCATTTAGTCTGGTTGTCACTAGAATACGATATATCATACCCAACGTGTACATTTTTATTCCTCATTCCCCTTGTATTCTTCTCCCTACTTAGTTTCCAATGTTCTTCCCAAATAAATACTTGCACACAGCAAGACAACAAGGCTCTCTGGCACACCCAGAGTCCTTCTTAAACTCTTATTTTGTTCTGTTTCTGTTCTGTAGCTGAGTGAGAGAAAAGGAGATATGACCAGCTATTCACATCACTTAGCTCCCACTTATTACTGAGAATGTGCAGTGTTTGTTTTCCATTCCTCAGATACTACACTTAGGTTAGTGGTATCCAGTTCCATCCAAATCACCAAAACAGACATTATTTCACTCCTTCTTTTGGTTGAGTAGAACTCCTAGGTAATATGTACCACCTTTTTTGAATTCACTCATCAATTGATGGACACTTAGGTTGATTTCATATCATTGCAAATGTGCTACAATTAACAGGCAAGTGCAAGAGGTTTTTATTTGTTTTTTTTTTTTTAATGGAGCATTTTTTTTTTCCTTTGGGCAGATACCTAGCAGTGAAATTGCTGAATAGAATGTGAGGTCTACTTTAGTTTATTAAAGAATCTCCTTACTGATTTCCATAGAGGTTATACTAATTTAGTCCCACCAACACTAAATTAGTGTTCCATCTATACCAAATTCATGCCAACATCTATTGTTCTGTTATTTTAATAAGGACCATTCTGATAGAATTCATGGGTACCTCATTGTAGTTTTAATTTACATTTCACTGATGATTATGGATGCCACACTTTTTTTTCATGTGATTATTGGCCACTTGACTATCTTCTTTTGAAAGAATCTATATATTTTGCCCAATATGTTGGGGTTATTCATTTGTTTCTTACTAATTTGATTGATTACTTTGTAGCTTCTGATATTACTTCTTTATTAGATGTATAGGGGGCACAATTTTTCTCACATTCTTAAAGGTTATTTGATGATTATTTCCTTTGCTGTGCAAAACTTGTGTAACTCATTTATTAAATTTTATTGTTGCTGTATTTGTCATTTGGCTCTTCATCATATAGTGATACCTTGGAATCCCAACTTAATTCATTCCAGAACCCTGTTCAACTTCCAAGACAGTTTTTCCCCTTTAAAATATTAGAAACTGGATTAATCCATTCCTGGATCCCACAAACTTGATTTTCAAAATTATTTTAACCGTAAATACACTAGATTTTAAGGTAAAATATTAACTATTATATTTGAATAAAAATGTAAATCAATAAAATTAAAAATACAAAAACTTAAAAATATAAAGGCCTGTTTCAACACAGTTGAACACCTGGTTTGAAACTCACCCCTCACTGTTCACAAACTCAAACTCCTTTACAAACTTTTCTGCTGCTTTCATATTAGAACTGACAGCCTCTCCAAAAATAACACCACCATGGATCTTTTCTCGAAGTTTTTTCCTTAAAGTTCTCAAATCTTTTTTACTCCAGTCTTAATTGTTTTGGAATGTACCATTGCTTTATGCACATAAATGTCTTACTACAACAAATAACCAAGGCGATGGTTATGTAATCAGTCTGATATAAGCATCTCACATTGTTTATCAAATCAGCACACTATACCCCATAAATGCATTAATGTACCCAGTTATGATTTAATAAAGAAAAAAATAAAAATGATAAAGCTCTCAAACCACCCCCTAATGGCTTTAAACTCCTTTTGAGCACTCGTATCAGGCCTGCCCTTCACTGAATCATCGCGGAGGACCTTGGCTCTCTCACAAATTATTGTCTCAGAAAATACACCACCAGCCAGCTATTCTTCATCAATCCAAACTCAGAGGTGTTTTTCTATCTCTTCCATACTCTTCTATCTCCAAGAGGTCAGTGTCACAACCCATTTCACCACATCAGCCGCTTTGATAGCTTCTTCATTTTTCAAAATCATATAAAATAGATTTAGGCATCCCGAACATAGGAGCAAGATCAGCCACACGTGTACCAATTTCATGCGTAGTGATAAGATCTTCCTTAACTTCGATTGTAGCTCTAACAGCTTTCCTCTTACTCTTACTTTTCTCATTACACTTTTTAGGACCTATGGCAAATACACTTAGTTATATTAAAAAAAAAAAAAAACAGGCACTAATGAAAAGCATTAAAATTAGCAGCAAAAATCACACAAGATACATTCACTACAGCTTCCCACAATGAAATGAACAGCAAAGCATATGTGTGGCCCAAGCAGTGGGGACTCATACACACAAAAACACACAAACATCCTGGGAGTTCAGATTCTAAAGCAGAGTTCGGATTTAGGGTAAAATTTGCTCAAATTTTTCCTTCAGATTCCAAGTTGTTTAAGTTCTTGGGTATTCTGACTCTGGGGGCAGTACTGTAAATTCTTTACCTAGCTCTATGTCTAAAAGAGGTTTTCCTCTAGAATTTTTATGGTTCAGGTTTTATATTTAGTTCTTTAATACATCTTGAGTTTTCATACATTCAAACACACACACACACACACAGAGATGAGGATCCTATTTCATTCTTCCATATATGTCTATCCAATTTTCCTAGCACAAGTCACTGAATAGTGCCCATCCCCAATGTATGCTTTGTTGAGAATCAGTTTGTCATCGCTATATAGTTTTATTTCTGGGTTCTTTGTTCAGTTCCATTGGTCTATATCACTACCTTTATACCAGTATCATACTGTTTTGCTTGCTATGTAGTGTAATTCAAAGTCAGGTAATGTGGTGATTCCAGATCTGTTCTTTTGGCATTTGGCTTATCCAGGCTCTTTTTGGGATTTTCTGTGAAGTTCAGGATTTAATTTATCAAGATTTGAAAAATGGGCTTGGCGCCTGTGGCTCAACGGGCAAAGGCACCAGCCAAGTACACCTGATCTGGCAGGTTCGAATCCAGCCTGGGCCCACCAAACGACGACAGCTGCAACCAAAAAATGGCCAGCCGTTGTGGTGGGTGTCTGTAATCTCAGCTACTTGGGAAGTGGAGGCAGGAGACTTGCTTGAGCCCAGGAATTGGAGGTTGCTGTGAGCTGTGATGCCACAGCACTCTATCCAGGGTGACAGTTTGAGGCTCTGTCTCAAAAA
>CAUYON010074557.1:0-15871 GCA_963573935.1 Arctocebus calabarensis | reverse complement strand
CACATCGTAGCTCTAAATTGTAGACGTTTTACAAAAATGTCTAGTTTCCTATTTTCTACATAGGACCTTTGATTCAGTACATCCTACCAGTGAGCTTGATGTTTGCATAGCACAGTTTCATACACATTCCGAAGGGGGACTTATGTGGATGAATACATTTTTTCTTAATCCATTTGTAATGTCCTCTGTCTTACCTAAGCATAGGGCTTGGATTTTGGCCAACCAGCAGCACTTCTTGATTCCTTCTTTTTATAAACAGGACTCTTGCTTCCTGACCTGACTGTTCTCTCCATGTTGGAGGCAGGGAAAAAGCCCTGGACTGTGGAGATTGAAGTGAAAAAACCAAGAAATTCAAACTGGGAGGAAGTGATCAGACGTGTGCACTCAGGTAAGAGCTCAGGTGGGCACAGTGGAAGCCACACTGTTAAACAGTGTGTGGGAAAGGCTGCCACTTACGGGTTCTGTGGATAAGCAAAAGGTTAAATCCTGTGAACCCTAAGGAGAAATCTTTGTCTTTATCTCTACTGACTACTCTGTTCTTTGGATGGGGAACTCTGGGTTATTTGACAATGCAGTGGTGTTGCAGCTCAAACGGAGATCAAGGCAAATTATTTGATTACATGATGACACCTCTATGAATACTTTGGTCCCCGTACGTGTAGGACACAGAGAAGTCCATTTCCAAGGATCTGTTTCTTGTGTGGTGTGTCCTTCTGTATTTGATTCCATCTGGTGCTTAGTTTCCTGTCCATAGCAGTCAGAGCTGAGGCCACCATTGACCTGTGGTATTGAACTGTTTAGGTGTCAACCCATTTTCTGTACGGGAGACCTAATTAGGATGTAGGAAAATAATGACTGTTCTTTCTTTGCATCTGGGCCAGGGTACAACACAGAGCTGTCTCCAGCCCTCTCTGCCTTTTCAGGTCAGTTGAAGATAAGAACAAGCCAAAGTGTTCATCATCTTCTCACCTGCCACTCAATACAGAATGTCTCTGTTCAGCAAAATGTGTTGGGTTTCTCCCCACAAACACCCACTGTTTTGGTGGCCATTAGAGAGTTTCCTATTCTTCATTTGTGACCCTGTCTCCTTGGAGTTAGGGTCAGATCCCACAGGCTGATGGCTGAGTACCCAAGCATCCCCCTTCATCATACTCCACTCACAAGTAGTAGGTTGTCACCTGTCCTTGTTAAGTTGTTAAGTTGGAGGTTCCTTGAAGCCCTGCTCAGGTGTGATTATTTGTGAGGTTGGCTCACCACTCTCAGTGACACACACATCTGTCTCCTTGAGAGAAGTTTTTGTTCATGTTGTATATCCAATAGTAAATGAGATTGTTTGCTGTTTTCTTCTTGATTAGTTTGAGCTCTCTGTAGATTTTCATGTATTATTAATAATGTGTAAGCAGGTTTCCTTAAATGTCTTATTTTTCCTACAAAGCTCACCTGAGCTCTTTGTGGTAATAACTTTCAGCATATGTTGTATTTCTCTACTCCTAATCTCTCTTCAACTCACTCATAATCCTCTGAGCCCCTGTGTATTTCCCATTGTTCCAGTGTATCATCTCATCTCCTTCTGCTCTTAGCATTGCCCATGTGACATACAATGTATTGGGATGTTTCTTTTTTTTTTTAATTTTATTTCATTTTATTTATTTATTTATTTATTTATTTATTGAGGCACACTCTCATGCTGTCGCCCTCTGTAGAATGCCTTGGCAACATAGCTCACAGCAACCTTAAACTCTTGGGCTAAAGCCATTCTCTTGCCTCAGCCTCCCAAGTAGCTGGGACTATAGGTGCCCAGCACAATGCTGAGCCATCTTTAGAGACAAGGAGTCATCAGGCTGGTCTCCAACATGTGAACTCAGGCAATCCACCCACCTTGGCCTCCCAGAGTGCTAGGATTACAGCCATGAGCCACCGCGCCTGGCGTGGGATATACCTTCCAATGTTTAAGTAGATGGCGCAGATCCTAGTCTTACCTTCAGACTCCAGAAATACCAGATCCATAGCCTCAAGTTCTACTTTTTTTTTCTTTTAAGGGAGGAGTTGTGTGCTGGGAAGAGATACAAAATACAAGCCAGCTAAAGACCAATTAGGATTACACATGCATTCTTATCTGCCAATTCAAGATGAAGAGAAAATTGATGTATGGTATGACATTGTAAACTGTCTCAACCACATTACCTCATTTTCTCCACTGGAAAGCATTCCTTATAAATTCAAAATCCACATACAGAATAAATATAAAAGCAGTTTTATCACTTCTGCAGTAGTCGCACAAGAACTGAACACACAGATTAGGGAAGAACCTTACAGGTATAATGAGCATGGTGGAGCCTTTAGTATGTCTTCAAGCCCTCCTAACAATGGGCAAATTCATATTGGAAAGAAACCTCTGAACTGCAATGAATCCCAAAGAATAAAAAAAGAAATCAAAAAGAAACCTGTGAAATGTGAAGAGTGTGGCAAGACCTTCAGGGACAATACAGCCCTTGCACAACATGGGAGCATTCATACTGGAGAGAAACCTTACAAATGTCATGACTGTGGCAAACTCTTCAGGCTAAAGCAATGCCTAATTCAACATGAGAAAATTCATACTGGGGAGAAATCTTTTAAGTGTGATGAATGTGGAAAACTCTTCAGGCAAATTCATCACCTAGTTCGACATCAGGTAATTCATACTGGGGAGAAACATTTCAAATGTGATGACTGTGGGAAACTCTTCACGCGAAAGGAGCACCTAATTCGACATCATACACTTCACACTGGGGAGAAACCTTACAAATGCAATGAGTGTGGCAAGGTCTTCTCTCAAAAAGCAGGCCTTATAACTCATCACAGAATTCATACAGGAGAGAAACCTTACAAATGCACTGAGTGTGGCAAGGGCTTTTCTCAAAAAACAGGCCTTAGAGTTCATCACACAGTCCATACAGGAGAGAAACCTTACCAATGTAATGAATGTGACAAGGCCTTCACACAGAAGATAAACCTTACATTTCATGAGAAAACCCATACTGGAGAAAAACCTTACAAGTGTAATGAATGTAGCAAGACCTTCAGACAAAAGTCATCCCTTAGAGTTCATCAGAAAACACACACAGGAGAGAAACCTTACAAATGTAATGAATGTGACAAGGCCTTCAGACACAAAAAATCCCTTGCACTTCATCAGAAAACACACACTGTAGAGAAACCTTACAACTGTATTCAATGTAACAAGGCCTTCAGACAGAAAAAATCCCTTATGCTTCATCAGATTACACACACAGGAGAGAAACTGTACAAATGTAATGAATGTGACAAGGCCTTCAGACACAAAAAATCCCTTACACTTCATCAGAAAACACACACTGTAGAGAAACAGTACAAATATAATGAATGTGACAAGGCCTTCAGACACAAAACATCCTTTACAATTCATCAGAAAACAGACACTGGAGAAAAACCGTACAACTGTAATGTAACAAGGCCTTCAGACAGAAAAAATCCCTTACACTTCATCAGATTACACACACAGGAGAGAAACTTAACAAATGTAATCAACATGACAAGGCCTTCAGACAGAAAAAATCCCTTATACTTCATCAGAAAACACACACGGTAGAGAAACTTTACAAATGTAATTCGTGTGACAAGGCCTTCACTTGCAGGATGTCCATTGCAGTTCATTTGAAAACACACACTGGGCTCAGCGCCTGTGGCTCAATGGGCTAAGGCGCCAGCCATGTACACCTGAGCTGGCGGGTTCAAATCCAGCCCAGGCCTACCAAACAACAATGACAGCTGCAACCAAAAAATGGCCAGGCATTGTGGTGGGTGCCAGTATTCCCAGCTACGTGGGAGGCAGAGGCAGGAGTCTTGCTTGAACCCAGGAATTGAAGGTTGCTGTGAGCTGTGATATCACAGCACTCTATCCAGGGTGACAGCTTGAGGCTATGTCTAAAAAAAAAAAAAAACACACACTGGAGAGAAACCTTACAAATGTAATTAATGTGGCAAATTCTAAAATTAAATTTCAAATCTTACTCGTCATCGAAAAACTCATACTGGAGAGAAACCTTACAAATGTCATGATTGTGACAAGGCCTTCACACTGAAAGACTCCCTTACAGTTCATCAGAAAACACAGTGGAGAGAAACCTTACAAATGCAATGAGTGTGACAAGCCTTCAGACACAAGATATCCTTTACAGCTCATCGAAAAACTCATACTAGAGAGAAACCTTACAAATGTCATGATTGTGACAAGGCCTTCACACTGAAAGACTCCCTTACAGTTCATCAGAAAACACACAGTGGAGAGAAACCTTACAAATGCAATGAGTGTGACAAGCCTTCAGACACAAGATATCCTTTACAGCTCATCAGAAAACACATGCTGGAGAGAAACCTTACAAATGCAATGAGTATGGCAAGGTCTTTACTTGCAAACTGTACCTTAGGAGACATCAGGTCACTCATACTGGAGAGAAACCTTACAGATGTGATCAATGTGGTAAGGTTTTAGGTTCTTTTCAGAACTTATCCAACATCAGGGCATTCATACAGGAGAGAAGCCTTATAAATGCAATGAGTGTGACAAGGGCTTCAGACAGAAGCTGTCTCTTACAGTTCATCAGAAAAGACATACTGGACAGAAAACCTGACAAATGCAAAGAGTGTGGATGGGTCTTTAGTAGCAATTCAAACCTTACACAACATCAGAGCTTAGATACTGGAGACAATCCATAGAAATGCAATGTCTGTGGAAAAAAAAATTAGTGTGTTTTCAAGACTGCATACACATCAGGTTATCTATAAAGCCAGTAAACCCTGGATATGTGATGAGCGTGGCAAGGTTTTCAGGCACAAATTGTCCTTAACAGTTACTCTCAGAATTCATACCAGAGGGAAATGTAACAAGTGTGATGAATGTGCCAAAGCCTTCAGACAAAAGAAGTCCCTTACAGTTCATCAGAAAACACATACTGGAGAGAAACCTTACAAATGTTACGAGCGTGGACAGTTCTTCAGTTTAAATTATACCTTAAAGTCATCACAGCATTCACGTCGAAGAGAAACCTTACAAATGTAACCTATGTTGGCTCGGCGCCTGTGGCTCAACCGGCTAAGGTGCCAACCACGTACACCTGAGCTGGCGGGTTCGAATCCAGCCTGTGCCTGCCAAACAACAATGACGGCTGCAACCAAAAAATTGTCGGGTGTTGTGGTGGGCGCCTGTAGTCCCAGCTACTTGGGAGGCAGAGGCAAGAGACTCGCTTGAGCCCAGGAATTGGAGGTTACTGTGAGCTGTGATGCCATGGCACTCTATCCAGGGTGACAACTTGAGGCTCTGTCTCAAAAAAAAAAAAAAAAATGTAACCTATGTTAAATGGTCTTTAGTCACATTTCATGCTTTGAACAGCATCAGAGAATTCATATGTGACAGACTGCCACCTCAAGTGTGGCAAATTCTTCATTATGAGTGCTATCGTTACTGAACATCACATAGTTCATACTAAGGAGAGATCAAATAAATGCAATGTATGTGGCAGGGGAGTTATGTAGGCCTAACTACTCATGTTTACTACACATCTGAAGGTACATCTTCAGTGAAACCACAGAAATGAGATGTTTATCGTGAAATTAATACGGAAGGACTGTTACTGTGGAACATCAGAGAGTTTGCAGAAGAAAAAACTATGGTTCTCCAGCATTTAATGTCTGATGTTACATGGAGCCAGAACTGTAGAGTAACTATAAATCAAAATACCTTCAACCATATGAATTGACACCATATCAAACATGGAAGGACATGTGGACATGGTCAAATACATTTAGCTTATATAATATTTCATTATTTTAGGCTCTTTCAAAAGCTACTTTTTTTTTTTTTTTAATTGGCTGGAGCTGGGTTTGAACCCGTCAACTCTGGCATATGGGGCCAGTGCCCTACTCCTTGAGCCACAGGCCCCGCCTCAAAAGCTACTTTTTATAACTTTCAGCCTGAACACTGAAATCTCTTCAGATGCCTACCTTACCAGAATTTCACTGTGGTGTCTTGGAAAGAATCAGTACAATGACAGATCTCAAGTGATCAATAAAAATCATTTCTATGCCATTTTCTGGAAGGAAGAGATTTTGCCTTTGGAGGTTAATTCCTTTTTCTATTTTTTGAAAGACTGTAACTCATGGTGAGGTGCGGTGGTGTACTCATAGCCCACTGCATCCTATGATTCATGGGTGCCAGCCATCCTGTCCTCTCTACCTCCCAGATAGGGAGAAGTAGTGGTACACCTCATTTTTCTTAATTTGTTTTTGAGAGGAAATGTCTTACTGTGTTCTCTAGGTGAGTTTCAAACTGTAGATTCTAGCTATACCTCCAACGTGGTCTCCCAGCATACTGGGATTACAGATGTTAGTTGTCATGCCTTTTTCCTTTGAAGTTAAATGTTGCCTGATACACACAGGATGGCAGTGTGCGGTGAATATTGTACAACTGCTGTGTCAGTCTTCATGCCTTGAGCATTCAGCATAGGCTTCTCCTTAACGAATGGTGGCTTCTTGGAACCAACTGTTCTACCAACAGTGACCTCAATCCACTTACCTCAGACCCTGAGAATGTTACGGGAAGACCGTAGTGGGTTCTTAAGGACTAATAAAGGTTGTAGAAATAATGCAGGGCTACTGGCAGTCACCTTCTTCACTGAATGGCAATGGATGTTGGTTATCAATAATTGAATAAAAAAAGACCTTTTCTAGAAGGTGAAGAGAGGAAACTTATATTTGAGTAGATTGTGTCATCAAAACTACCAGTGGAGCATGTTCTTGAGGGGAATTCTCATTTACCTCTTGGGATTGTAATTTGCAACTGTTTTATTCAGGATACAGCAAAAGTCCCCAGTTTGAACTAATAAAAGTTAATATTTTTTCATAGCTGGAACTGAGTCACAATGTTTCTACCAACATTGTTTTATTCCACCTGAGGAGGATACTTCATAATAGACAATAATTATGAACCATTAACCCCTTATGGTTTAAGCATCTAAAGCAATTCTTTTTGGTGAAATCAAAGAAGATATTCTTTTGGGTACATGCACTCATTTGAGTATGTTTACTAAGAGGTAATCCTTAGTAGATAAGTTATTCTTTCTACACTCTGCCCTATGATACTTATTTGAGGCGCTAAATATAGCAGTCTCTTACACCCTTAAACATACTTGACTGTTTCCTCATGTGCCAAGGAGGACCCATGGCATGCACCTGCATTTCCCTTAAGCAAAAATGCACACATAGTAATCGATAACTTACTTGAAAAAAAGAATATCTGAGTCCAGGCACAGAGGCTTATGCCTGTAATCCTACCAGTCTGGATTACTTGAGGTCAGGAGTTAGAGACAGGCCTGAGCAAGATCAAGACCCTGTCTCTAAAAATAGCTGAGGATTGGGTAGCACCTGTGGCTCAAAGGAGTGAGTTCCCGAGTCCATATGCCGGAGGTGGCCAGTTCAAACGCAGCGTTAGCCAAAAACTGCAAAAAAAAAAAAAATAGCTGAGCATGGTGACAGGCACCTGTTGTCCCAACTATTCAGGAGGCTGAGACAAGATGATCACTTGGACTCAAGGAGTTTGAGGTTGCTGTGAGGTATGATTCCATGCCACTCTACCCAGAGTGGCTGAGTGAGACTCTGTCTCAAGAAAGAAAAAGAATATGTGGGCAATAATGATAAAATGATTTTTTGTTCTCCTCACAGTACTCAGTGACATATTTTAAAAATATTATCCCTTAGGGATTTTAAGAATCACCACTGAAGTTGGGAATGTATTTTGCTGGATAAACAAGAAACCACTTATATTCATTCTGGTAACACTGTCCCCAGGTTGCACTTTTCACTCCCCTAGACCTTGCTTATTCACATGCACCTATACTTGGTTGGGATATTGACAATGATGCTAGACATGGAAGAGGTGTGAGAATTTGTATCATACTGTGAGGCCTTCTGAGGAAAGCAGATTAGTCCCCCCCTACACCAGTAGGTCCTGATACAGCTTGAGAGGAATTGTCATGTGGAGAGTGTTATAATGTTTTAGGTTGGGGTAGAAGCGGATCATCCACATTTAGTTTAAAACTACAACTGTTGCCAAAGGAGGGAGCATCAGGCATTGCTCTTAGCCAAACAGATAAGTAGAATAGGAAGAGGGAACCCACAGGTATAAAAGATGTTAATACTCAACTATAGTACGGTACAGTTTGACTTTTAAAATAAGAGTGAGGGTTTTCTCTTGAAATCCTCCAACTTCGTTATCAAAGACCTGAATTTTTCTCATTATACTAGCACAGTACATTCTATACACATAAGTCATCTCAAGATATGACTGTTGAAAATGTGAGAGCAAGCACGGAGGGCTCACAGCTCAAATCCCAGCACTCTGGGAGGCAGAGGTTGGAGAATAGCTTGAGCTCAGGAGTTTAAAGAGATCCTGAGTAAGAGCAAGACCTGGCCTCTTATCTGGGTGCTGGGGGCTCAGTGATTAGTGCACCACCCATATACACCAAGGCTGGAGGGTTCAAACCTGGCCTGGGCTTGTTTAAACAATGACAACTATAGCAAAACAAACAAACAAAACAAATAACCAGGCACTTTGGCGGGCACCTGTAGTCTCAGGTACTCGGGAGGCTGAGGCAAGATAATCTCTTAAACTAAAGAGTTTGACGTTGCTGTGAGCTATGATGCCACCAATAATAAAATCAGGTACAACTCGAAGAGGAGAAGAACCAAGCTGGGTCTATAAGGAATTGCACATGAGATGGCACATACTTAATACTGTGTTACGGTCACTGTCATCTTACCATATCAAGCTGAAAATGTCATCAGTTGGACAGTTGCCACACTTCATTGGGAAAATGAGCTTTCTCTTTGTTTATGTGCTGTTCACTAATAAGCTAGTGCAGTAATAAATATGTGAGACATTGCAAAAAAAACCATTTTCAATGGGTTTTCTGACATTTTTAGAACCCTTAATGGGCCACATATTGTGACTTTGTGTCAAGGGGAACAAGCAATTTATGGGGAGAGTCCAAAGTAGTAGACCTGAAGCACCTGGCACAAGCTTCCCTTTCAGAAAGTATCAAAATATGGCAAGTATTAATTTGCTGTTGATGAATCAACTGAAAGATCTGTGGAATTCAAAAGACAAGTGACAGCCAGGCATGCCAATAATCCTAGCTGAGCAAGAGTAAGATGCTGTTCCTGGGGAATTCACACAGGAATTATTTTGGGACAAAAAGTTCTGGAATATCTAATACAAATGGCAATTAAGACAAGTCTGTCTCATTGGCAGTGCTTACTTTTCTTCCAAGTGTATATGCTTTGAAGTCAAGAAATCTTGGCCGACTGCCCTCCAGACTCCCACACTAGTCTAGAGACTGTTCTAGGCATTTATCTAAGTTTTTCTTTTGTTTCCATGGAAATGCCTCTTACAGATGACCTGTTTACTCACTAATATAATACCATGTAGACCTGATTTTAATGAAAACTTGCCTACAGCACTCCCTGCTGGACAAGGCAGCACCGTTCATTCTTCTCATAGTAGGACTGTTTCAGTAAGATACATCCCCAAATTTGTTCTTTCTAGTGGTTCCATATCTCCCTTTGCCAAACTTTTATCTTAAAACCCCTAAACCAAATCTCTCCAAAGCCACCAACTTTTGTTTTCTTATGCGAAACTTTCTTTTCTTGTACACTTTCTTTTAGAGAGTCTCATTCTGCCCCTCAGTCTAAAGTGCAGTGGTGTGGTCGTAGCTCATTATAGCCTTGAATGCCTGTGCTCCATCGGCCCTGCTGCCCCAGAGTCACAAGTATGTAAAAACACGAGTGAACACCACACCCACTACATTTCAAAACATTCATATAGAGATGGGGTTTTATGTGCCCAGGCTAGTCTTGAATCCTAGCCTCAAAAGTTCCTCCCTGCCTCAGCATCCATTGCACAGTGGTTAGCATGCCACCACATACAGCAAGGGTGCCAAGTTCGAACCCAGCCCAGGCCTCCTAAATGACAATGGCAACTATAACAAAAAAATAGGCGGGTGTTGTGGCAGACACCTGTAGTCCCAGCTAATGGGGAGGCTGAAGCAAGACAATCACTTAAACCCAAGAGTTTGAGGTTGCTGTGAGCTGTGATGCCACAGCACTCTACTGAGGGCAACATGTGAGACTCTTGTCTCAAAAAAAAAAAAAAAATCTTCCCTGAATAACCTCCCAAAATGCTAGGATGACTGATGTGAGCCACTGTTCTTGGACTCAGGTTTTATTTCGTTTTTAATTGTTTTTAGGAAGAATGAACCAAAAAAGTGTATTGATGGGTAGGACACTGGAATATACTAGAAGCTCCAAGTGACTGCTCTGAAAATTAGGAATGTAGTAAAGATCAGGGCCACCTGGGAGCCCAAGAGGCAGAAGGAGTTTGTGGCCTTTGTCTTTAGAGCTCTGTAATTACTATGACCTCATATGTCAACTTTCACTTTCCCAATTCCCAGGAAAGAGAATGCCATTGGCCTGCCTGAAGCTATGTGCCCATCTCTGGCTGTTGCCCATGGCTGAAGGACTAGTACACATAACAGGGCCACTGGGGGCCTCCTCCTAGGTACCAGGAAACATGCCTAAAAGTTGTGTGCCCCAATTGACACAAGAGGAGTAAATTAATTTTCTCCAGGTCACAGTTTAGATGTCAAAGTGGGACTAGTTCTGTCCTTACACCCATGCAAACAGGACCACTATTCTTGGCCCTAGTACACTAGCACATCCCTGGCTGGCTTTGTTCCAGCCATTCCCCTCCATGGACTCAAGGCAAGGTGCTCATCCAGCGTCCATCCTCATCTATGAAAATAGAATTTCTCCCAATCACTCTCCTTCCTAACTATTGTAAGTTAATACGTCAAACAATTTAAAGACAAAAGTTACAGTTGTAGTGAGAGGTTATACTGAATGCCAACCAGTAGTTTCCAGTGAAGGTGAACACGGTTTTAATGAAGGGCTCCTTTTGAGAGCAGGTGAAGACACATATCCTACAGGTAAGATGAGTAGAACTCAACTTGTATGAGGGTAGGCGAAAAGAGTGCCCTGGCCACTGTGAAGGGAGCCTGTAGTATACTTGGTTGCTCTGATGATGTGGCCATTATAAGAGCTTATTTAATTGAGCAAGGACCTGAGTGGTCTGCCCAGAAAATGCTGACCTTATTACACTCTGGAAGGGAATTGTCAGTTCCTATCTGTGGCCGGGTCTAGATTACACTAGTGTCCTCATAACTCATTGAAACCACAAACTTCTGGATTCAAGGGATTCTCCTCAGCCCCCCCAACTGGCTGGGAATTGCCTGAAACCCTGTTCATTTTTCTCTTTTTGGTCTCTGTGGCATCTCACTCTTGCTCAGGCTGATGTCCAGCATGGTCCCAAGCAATTCTTCTGATGCTGCCTCCATGAGGGATTACAGGTGTGAGCCATGGCACCCAGCCCAGTTCCTGTAACTGTGATACTTGGTGTTTAATTTTTTTCACTGAGCTAACATTTTCTTTTGGCCACATTAGGGTCACTGATAAACATTCTATGTGAGCATCCTCCGCACAAATTTGAACTAGGAACAGAGGCTTCATTCCTCTTTTGAACATAGAAGACACTTTCCTCCCTCCTCTCTTTCTCAGAACATTTACCGTAGGGAACTTGTGAATATGAGGACTGTCCCAGGAAATGTGTATGGTTAGAAACTACACGAAACTTTCGTCACCCACATAACCTCAGGACGTCTTTTATTTATTTATTTATTTATTTGAGACAGAATCTCACTCTATCACCCTGGGTAGAGTGTGATGGCATCATAGCTCACAGCAAATTAGAATTCGTGGGTTCTGGGAGGCACCTATGGCTTCATGGGTAAGGCTCCAGCCCCATTTATCGAGGGTGGTGGGTTCAAACTTGGCCCCAGCCAAATTGCAACAAAAAAAATTGCCGGGCATTGTGCTGGGCACCTGTAGTCCCAGCTACTCTGGAGGCTGAGGCAAGCTCAGGAGTTGGAGGTTGCTGTGAGCTGTGTGACACCATGGCACTCTACCAATGGCGATAAACTGAGACTCTGTCTCTCTCAAAAAAACAAAACAAAACAGAATTCCTGGGTTTTAGCCATCCACTTGTCTGAGCCTTCTGAGTAGTTGGGACTACAGGTGCCTGGCACAACTCCTGCATACTTTTTCTATTTTTAGTAGAGATATGGGTTCTCCCTCTTGCTCAGTCTGCTCTCCAACTCCTGAGCTCAACCAATCCAACTGCTTGTGCGTCCCAGAGTGTTATGATTACAGGTGTTAGCCACCATGCCTGGCCTGTGAACTTGAATTAATGAAAGTCAACATTGGCTTTCCTCCTTTCCCAAGCTGCTGAACTTTGGACCACCCTTAGTCATTGAAATGACCACCCTCTACTCCTTGACAGCCCCTCTCTTGCCAGAGTACTGTAGATCATCTCAGGTGCTTCCAACAGCCCCATCCCTGTGCTTCTAAGTCCTTGTTCATGCCCCATAAAAAAGCTGATTTCTCTGGGACCCTTGGATATGTGGAGAGGTTGGTTTTGGAGGATGCCCCTTATTACCCTTTTCTTTTCTTTTTTTTTTTTTTTTTTTGAGACAGAGCCTCAAGCTGTCACCCTGGATGGAGTGCCATGGCAACACAGCTCACACCAACCACCAATTTCTGGGCTCAAGCGAGTCTCTTGCCTCCACCTCCCAAGTAGCTGGGACCACAGGCGCCCACCACAATGCCTGGCCATTTTGGGGTTGCAGCCATCATTGTTGTTCGGCAGGCCCGGGCTGGATTCAAACCCGCCAGCTCAGGTATACGTGGCTGACGCCTTAGGCCGCTGAGCCCCTTATTACCCTTTTCAATAAAATATCTTTTATCATGAGGTTGAGTTTCCATTATTACATAAATAAATATTTTCATTCTTCCACCAGTGTTACAATATGTGTATTCTGTTTGTGTGTGCGTGTGCATGGTATAATATGTACTCCATAAATGAAAGTAGTTCCCACTTTGAAATTTTTATTAGAAAGATTAATAATTTGCTGAGGCCAGACATGGTAGCTTATACATTAATCCTGGAACACTGGAAGAATGAGGCCAAAGGATTGTTTTACCCCAGCAGTTTGAGTTTTCAGTGAGTTATGATTGCCCCACTGTACTCTAGCCCAGGAGACAGTGGAAGAGCATGTTTCTTGGAAACCAACCTGAGCAAGAGCCAGACCCCCTTCCCTACTAAATATGGAAATCCTAGCAGGGCACTGCAGAGAATGCCTGTACTGCTAGCAACTCTGGAGGCTAAGGCAAGTGGATCATTTGAGTCCAGGAGTTTGAGGTTGCTGTGAATTATGATGCCACCGCACTTTATTCAGGATGACAGAGGGAGACTCAGTCTCAAAAAAAGAGAAGTTGGCTCAGCGCCTGTGGCTCAAGCGGCTAAGGTACTAGCCAAATAAACCTGAGCTGGCAGGTGCAAATCTAGCCCGGGCCCGCCAAACAATAATGTCAACTGCAACCAAAAAAATAAATAAATAAAAAGAACTGGGCATTGTGACAGGTGCCTGTAGTCCCAGCTACTTGGGAGGCTGAGGCAGAAGAATTGCTTGAGCCCAGGAGTTGGAGGTTGCTGTGAGCTGTGATGTCAATCACTCTACCCAGAGTGACAGCTTAAGGCTCCGTCTCAAAAAACAAAAAAGAAAAGAAAAGTTATTGCTTTTTATTTATTTGATTTTTTGAGACGCAGAGTCTTACTTTGTTAACCTCGAGAGAGTTCCCTGCCCAGCAGGCACAGCTCACAGCAACCTCAAACTCTTGGCCTCAAGTGACTCTGTTGCCTCAGCCTACCAAGTAGCTGAGATTACAGGCGACCACCACCATGCCGGGCTTACTTTTACAGATAGGTGTTAGGCCTAGACTATAATGGAAAAATACCAATTAACTCCTGCCAAGTTTCTGAACTGCATGCTTTCAGAAAAAGAAATGAAGTAAGTCTAGTTCACCCCAAGTTAAATGAGAAAGTAGTAATTGATTTCTTCTTCAAGTTCACTCCCCAGGAAATGAACCGACTGTCCCCAGACTGACCTTTAGACAATACCAAGTGGAGAAAATACTGAGACAAAGATATATGGGGAAAAAGTACTGCAACTAAGACGCATTGGGGAAAATATTACAACAAAAATGAATGATGTATGGCTAACTTTAACCACAAAATTCTGCTTCTGTACAATGCTTGCTTGCTACCCCACCGAAATGCACCTGGACAGCCTGCATGCCAACCAGGATGCAGACCAAGCCTTAAAAACCCGACCCCTTAAGCCACAGGTCTGTTCTCAGAAACCCCATGTTGGGACACCGAGGCAGTTGCCAGCCACCTCTTCAATAACCGGACTCTACTATGAACTTGGCTTGTTTGGCAGGGTGGTCTTTGTAGAACTGGGCACAACCCCTGGTCTGGCTCTCTCTTTTTTTTTTTCTTTAACAATTAGGACAATCCTTTTTTTTTTTTTTTTTATGATGATTTTATTTATTTATCTATTTATTTTGTTGTTGTTGCAGTTTAGCCAGGGCCGGGCTCAAACCTGCCACCCTTGGCATATGGAGCCGGTGCCCTACTCCCTGAGCCACAGGCCCCGCCCTGGGGTCTGGCTTTGCTCAGACTGGTCTCCATGTCCTGAGCTCAACCACTTCCATCCACCTTAGCCTCCCAGAATGCTAGGATTACAGGCATGAGCTACCACGCCTGGTGAAGTTATTTCTTTTAATAGAGCAACTCATAGTGAACACCTTATTACTGGCCTGAGCCCGCCAAGCCCTGGGTGTTTGCCTCTCCTTCACAGACGTTCCTGGGTGTTTAATGTAATTGCTTAACTTAATTTTAATTGCAGGGACATTCATATCCAATCATTAACCGCTGTTGACTCTCCCAGCCAGATTCCAGTTCGCACCTCTAAGAGGGTATTTCCCACTTAAAGGCAGAGAACGAGGGCGGGGGTAGATCAGGCCACACTCACACCGTGCGCCCTTCCGCGGGTCTGCCCTGCTCTCCTGCGCACATGCAGTTTCCCTCAGACCCAGGAGGCGATGAGATGGCTCGAGAATTTCTCCATAGGTTAAGTCTCCATTCCGAGGTGCGCAGGGCTTCTATCCCCGGGATCTGTGGCCTTAAAGACCTTAAACTCCCACACGGCTCCTACGGCCCGGATTAAATTCACGTCCCAATGACAGTCTGGGGATACTTTCCTGAGAGTTGTCCCCGGTCAGCAACCGCAGGGCCGGGGTGACACCGCCTTTCTCACCATGTCCCTCCCTGAAGCCCCTCAGTGACCCCGGCACTTCCTTTGTGCTCCCCTAAAGTTCTCACCCTTGAGGGGAGGTTCAGGCCCCCAGGCCTGGGCGGTGTCTCCCTTGGAGGGCAGCACCACAGCCGGGTCCTGTCCTTGGTCCTGGGGTCTACAGATCCCACCTTCGGCCTAATCGCTCCCCTCACCATCCTTCCACCCCGCCCTGGGCCTCCTGGACAGGATCAACTTTCCAGGCCCATCTCAATCCCGGCTGACTCCAGGTGCGGGTTAAGGGAGGGAACCGGGCAAATTTTATGACACTGAATCTTTGTTAGTTCCTAAATGTTGTGTGCTGTTTGGGAGATGAGCATGTTATTCCCAGTCCTTCCTGTGAATGTATGTGGAGAAAGAGACCTGGAGAGCAAGAGAGAGGAAAGAGGCAAAATGTAGAAAGAGAGGAAGAGTGAGGAAGACCCATGAACACTGCCCAGTAGAGGCCTTGGAAGGGATTTGTAAAGAGACAGTGAAAGTGAAAGCAGAAG
>CAUYON010074556.1:0-20466 GCA_963573935.1 Arctocebus calabarensis | reverse complement strand
AACCTCCCTCCATCTTTTTGCAGCTGTGTAGGTGTCCAGCCGGGCCAGGTAAGACCACGGGTGCCTCCCCCCCCCCCCCCCCGTCCCAGAGCAGCCACGTCATCGGCTTCTTGCTTCTCGTTCTGGCTCAGCTACAAAATGGAAAGGGGTCGTCCAACCCCACATGGGTTTTACCAGAGGGAAGAATAAATCTTAATTTCGTTAAGATGCTGAGATTTCTGGAGTGAATTGCTCTCATGTAGGTGATGTGTCTTTTAGAAGACGTTGTCACAAACTACAAAAGTGACTGGGTCTTCTCTGGGAAATGGACCTTATGGAAGAGGCAGAAGGTGGGGCCAAAGCACCAGTGTCTGAAGGTAGCAGGAGCGGAAGGTCACCGGGAGCTGCAGCCACAGCCGCAGGAAGGGAGGGACAGTCTCGGAGCATGGCGGGGACCAGTCAACCTCAGCTTTGTCCTCTGTCCTCCATCCGTCTGTCGGAAGTTCATGCCCTGAAGAAGCGTCTGACGGCCTCATCTGTGCCCCGAAGCCTGCGGGTGGTGTGATGAGGGCCAGGCTGCAGGAAGGGTGACGCTCGTAGAGGAAGCCGTGGTGCCCCTGTGCACAGTGACTGTCCACAACAGCCGCTCCTGTCCAGGGCGGGAGCTGGAGGTGGGGGAGCCACATTTGGGAAGGGTTTAGTGTGTCCAGGAGCTGAGTACAAGTCCAAGGACAAGTCCAAGGACAGCCGACTGAGCAGCAGGAGGTGGGGGATGAGGATGTGCAGCCGACGCCCTCACTGTGTCTAGTGAACAGGTTCCTTCTTGTGCTGAGAGAGGCGAGTGTGTGGGAAGGAAGGGCGGCAGGAGCAGAAGGAAGGACGGCCACTCTGATGGCCACTCTGATGGCCACTTCCTGTGTCTGCGTCTCCTCTGCTCCTAGCAGTGTCTGCTGCCCCAGGGGGTAAAGGCTGTGCCTTGGGCAGGGTCTCCCGAGACAGCCTGAGATGGGGTCCTCCTTCAAGAGGTTTACCGGGAAAGTGTCCTTAGGAGCAGAAGAGAGGAGCGGGACACGTCTGAGGGGGCGTGAGCACCCTGGGCAGCTCTGGGTCCGATGTCGGTAAACTCTTCCTGTGGGCCAAGAGGACATCTCAGTGAGTAGTGACCTGTCCCCAGGCCTGGGGTAGGGAGGGGGCTGTCAGCTGAGCGTCCAGGAGAACAGGCCGAGGCTATGATGCCCACTCTGCTCCCCAGTGGGGCAGACGTGGCCACTGACCGTTGGCTGGGACTGGGCACACTTGCAGGAGGTAAGGGGGTCTGGGCTGGTGATACCAAACTGCAGTGAGCCTCAGAATTATCCAGGGCTTCTTAAAACACAGGGTGCTGGGCCAACTCCCAGCTTCCCCATTCGGGAGCTACAGGGTAGAGCCAGGAACTGGCCTTTCTGGCAGGATTCCAGGGGATATGGACACGTTGGTGTGGAGACCCTGGAGAGCAGTGATCCTCAGGACAGCTCTATGGAGCCCTGGGGCACCTGTGGCTTGTCTCGGCTAGGTTAATATCTGTGCCCTGACTCCCTTTGACCTGAAACACCCCACCCTTCTCTACCAAATACTAACTCTCACGTAGGCACCATTGTTTAGTGCTCCTTCCCAAGGGAAGGCTGTAGACTTCAGCAAACCCCTGGATGGTGCACCTTGTGAAACCGTGAGCCTCGTTTGACATGGCTAATTGCAGCTGTAATTGTGTTTTTCTGGATTAGTTATTTCCTTAAAGACTCTCCTGCGAGGCCGCAGTGACATGAGGATGGGGATGTCCATCATCTCGCCTCCAGGAGTGAAGACTCAGGCTAAGAAGCCCAGAAGTGGCTGGCACCACCCCGGCCTCCCCACTGTGTGACCGGAGCAAATTGTTTCACTTTTTATTTCAACTTATTATTTCAAGCAAATTCACATTACTCTACTTGTATATTTCAGCTTTTCAAAATTTCCATTTTCTCACTCACAAAATAAGAACACAGTTCACAGGGTTGCCGGGAGTAGGAAATGGTTTGTGGTCCCCAGATGCTGAGCTCCAATGGTGTCATCACCATAGTCTAGCATGGCAGCTGGGACACTGGGAATGCTTGTTAAATAAACAGGCAATGTTCAGACTAAAGTTACATTCTATGTGAAATACTTGCTTAAACGATACAAAAAATGAATCCTTCCCTAAATCGTGCCAATTACATAAAAATCACAATTGAAACTTTGGTCCCAATTCCTGAGACATTCCCAGTCTCAGGAGCAAAACCAGTATCAGTTTCTTACCGGCATCCTTACAGGATAACTGCATATGGAAAACCAGCATCACATTGCAGAAGAGATTCAGTCCAAGCCACGTGGAGTCCACGTTCCAGGCACATTACTGAGGATAAAGGTGAAGCAACAGAGTTCCTGCCCCTCCAGACACCATGGGAGATCAAGTTCATGGGCTGCTCTTCCCTCAGCGCCTCCTCTAAGACTCTTCTTTCAACTTTCCTGCCTCCTTTCTATCCGAAACGTATTCATACTCCGAGCTACCCTGGCATCCTTCCTAAAAATGGTTTTCTATTCTGTTCTTGAGCGCCAGCTGTACACATGTCCCCTTGGGCAGTCGAGGCTCACCTGGACCTGAAACTCCACTGCTCCCCGGCTGCTCACAGACGTCATGAGTCGTGGTTCGTGTCTTCTGGCCTCTGAAGGGATTTCTCATACCCTGCCAGCATCTTCTTTTAACAGGACCGAGTCACTTTTCTGTCCTGGAGACTGTTCTTCCCACCCTCACTGCATCTGTCTGAAAGTGTGGCTGTAAGGATGGAGCAGAGCTTTCCTGGGGGCAGCGGGTCAGAACGTCACTGGTGTCCATGGTTCTGGAGGTTCCACGAGTATTAACGCCCCTCAGTGGTGCACAAGCATTCCTGGTAGCCCCTGCTGGATGTTTGCACACTTTCTCGGAAAAGTTACTCCCAGAAAGTCCGCCCTGTGCTTGCTCCGTGCTGACGCGGTTTCTTTAGCTTTGAGTTGTAATTTTACATGCCCTTAACCCATCTCCCTGTTAAAGTCGCCCCAGCGATTTCTGTTGCAACTGTTTAGTTTTATTTATGTTCTTGCTGATGGTGATCTATCAACACAGTCGTCACTGCCCTGCCTGGCTTTGCACCCCCCGTGGATGACAGCGTGGAAGTTTCCTGGGGCTGCCAATAACAAATCACCATGGGCCTGGTAGTTCCAAGAACGGAGGTTTTTTTGCTGGCTGTTCTGGAGGGCAGGAGTTCGAATCAAGGTCTCTGCAGCTTCCCACCCTCTGCAGGCCCCGGGCATTGTGGCTTCCTTATTCCCATCCCTTTCTGCCTCTGTCTGCACCTGCCTCTCCTCTGCCAGGCGAGTCCTGCCTTCCTGGGCTGGGTTTGAACACACCACCTTTGGTATATGGGACCAGTGCCCTACTCACTGAGTCACAGGCACTGCCCTTCTTGGGCTTTTTTTGTAAGAACACTTTCCATGACCTAGAGCTCACTCAGATAATCCAGGTGATCTCACTTTGATATCGTCAATTTGATTACATCTTGAAAGATATTTTTTTCCTAAAATAAGACAAAATATATAGATTTTCAGGGTCACAAAGTGGACATATCTTTTGGGAGCCCCAGACAAGTTCAGCACCCTTATCATACCACAGTGGAGGCTGCCATAGGTAGGAGTTACATCTAAGATTTCTTTCTTTCTTTCTTTTTTTTTTTTTTGAGACAGAGACTCAAGCTGTCACCCTGGATAGAGTGCCGTGGCATCACAGCTCACAGCAACCTACAATTCCCGGGCTCAAGCGAGTCTCCTGCCTCTGCCTCCCAAGTAGCTGGGACTACAGGTGCCTGCCACAACGCCCGGCCATACAGCTAAGATTTCAATGGAAAAATGTTTCCCAGAAATGTTCTAATTCTCTGTTGATCTCTTTCCCAACTGGCTTACAGTCACAAGATATAATTATAAGAAATTGGAATAAATGGTTTTTTAAAGACAGGATCCTGCCAAAATGCATATATAAATGGATAATGTTGGAATGTTTTCCAACTATTCCGAATCCGTTTTGGAGTTATGCTCAGAACTATTTTTAAGTAGCATTAGGCAAATCAGCATTGTTAGTTGAGAGCCTTTTATTCCATTATTGACTCAGCTTCTTTCTGCACAACTGACTTCACGGTGTCTCTTGCGTGTTTCCTAGAATTAGAATTTAAATAAAGTTAAGACACCGTTCTCAAAATATCGTCCCCATAAGCCTCCCTCTGCCAAATGATCAAGGCTAAGAAAACACTAAGAACTTGTACAGTCTCTACAAAGCCATCCAGGGTTGAGACGAGAGTTGCTGAGACCATCTTTTCTTTTAGATCTTGTGGCTAAGTTTGAAGTGTGTTTTCTGAGGATGTTGTAATAGGTTTTGTCAGTGATTTCTTTTTTTCCCATTTTGCGGTGTTTAAAAATCCTGCCTGAAGCTCTGAGTCTGCAATATATTTACCTTCTGCTTGGCTTGGACTGTGCAAATTTAATTTGAGCTTCAGGAAAGACAATGGCTTCAGTTTCAGCAACCGGTCATTTCCAGAATTTGATGAACATTTGCTGAAATCTATGAGAACATTTTTAGTAGAACTGGTAGGGAGAACAGACTCGCTTCTGCTTAAAGGTGAGGCTTGTCCCTTGGCGGGGTGGTGGGCGCCACCTCCATGGACACATTTCACTTCAGAAACAAACTGTTAGTCATACCTGGTGAGTAAAATCAAGAACAGAATTAGGAGGGTGGAAATGAGCTCCAGAGAAACCTCACCGTATTTTTATATAGGTATTGTAACCATTTTGAAAACACAGATACTCTCTGATTGGATAACCAGGCCCCTCAAAAACATCAACTTCATACACAAGTGAATTAAAAGTGAAGGATGGAATTATTTATAGCACAGCTGGGAGATACATTCTCTCATTTTGGGGCACAGATACAGAACCTTCAATTAGATATCAGTAGGTTGGATATGAGCCACAGATACACACCCAGTGAAATCACACAAGCATTGCTCACTTACTGTTTGTTATTTTGATATTAAATCTATGCCTATAACCCAACACACAAATACATTAAAGAATAGTCAAATAATAGGTACACATGTAATTAATTCAACATCCAAAGATAATTTAAAAAGCCCTCCTAGCAAATTAGGAATAAAAGGGAACTTTCTTAACATGATAAAACTCCTAAGCAAATATCATGTATTATTTTGAAATGGTTACAGTCAACATCAAAGCAAAACATCGTGCTTGTTATTAGTTATATAAAAATAAAAACCCATGAGGCATTAGATCAGGAATAAACAGTTTACTGGAACAAAATAAGAAGCCTGGAAAGAAAAGAAGCCGTGCACACAGGGCCCTGAGCAACAAAGGACGTGCCCTGCACATACTTGGAGAAGTGGGGGGCCACCTTCCCACGTACGGGAAATATTTGTATGAAAAGGTAAATGCAATGTTTACTACCAAAGTGGTTATAAGAGATGATTGGATAATTCTGAATAGAGAAAAGCATCTTGAACTAGACTTGAAGCCACAAAGGAAACAGCTATTAAACTCGTTACAATTTAAGACATCCATAAAATACAGGATACGTTAAAGCCAAAGACAGCCACGTGCTGGGATTACATGTTAACAGTGCACACACCTGACAAAAGGTGAGTTATCAAAGCACATAGAGCAAAGTCCCACCACGTTCAAGAAGCAGAACATCAGATAGGAGCCGACAACTCACAGCAGAGGAACTCGGACGCGCACTGAACAGAACAAGATGCTCAGACTCCTCAGTAAGTAAGAAAGCACAGGTCAAATCTGCAAAAGGATATCCCTTCTCACTCATCCATCAGAATGGCAAAAACACGATCATCTGCGCAAAGCGCGGTTGAAGATATGAACAGCTGTAACTTCTGCACTCCACTGGGGGGATGGCAAACGGAGGTGGAGAACAACTTGGCAAAATCAGGTGAACGATGCCAGTCCTCCGACACGTCCTGCTTCATGAATTCGGGTCCGAGGCGGATATTCAGATAGCGGCCCTGGTCGCTCAACCTCAGAGGCACATGCACTTTCTGGCATCGCTTGTGATGACGATAAAGTGGAAACAATTTAATAGTCCACGAGTCGGGAGGTGCGCGAGTAATGATGGATTCACACAATAAAAACCAGCGTGGAAGGCGATACGGCCGAGCTAGAGCCGCATGTGGTTGCGACATAAAGAAGTCTCAGACAGGAACGCCACGTGGGAAAAAAGATGAAGTGACTGGGTCATACACGCAATAGCACACCATTCGTGAAAGGTTTTCTATAAAATGTGATGCTATATATGTGATGTTTTATATAAAATGTGATGCTGGGAACATTCAAATGTGGAGAGAATATATTTAAAAGCCAAGCACAGGCAAGGTCTTCAGGGAAGGGAGAGAGAGAGAATGTGGAAGAAAAGCTCCAAATAGGAAAATAATATAATCGAGTGAAGCCCCCGTGTCTGGGTGGGCATGTGTGGCTGTGTGGTTGTGTGAGTGTGTGAATGTGTAGGTGAGGGGTTGTGTGGCTGTGTGGCTGTATGATTATGTGGTTGTGTGAGTATGTGAGTGTGTGGCTGTGTGGCTGTGTAGTTGCGTGGCTGTAAGGCTGTGTGGCTATGTGGTTGTGTGGTTCTGTGGCTGTGTGGTGGTGTGGTTTTGTGGCTGTGTGATTGTGTGGCTGTGTGGTTTTGTGGCTGTGAGTGTGTGATTGTGTGCCTGTGTGGTTTTGTGTCTGTGTGATTGTGTGATTATGTGATTGTGTGGACTGACTGGCTGTGTGATTGTGTGGCTGTGTGGTTGTGTGGATGTGTGATTGTGTGGCTGTGTGGTTGTGTGGATGACTGGCTATGTGATTGTGTGACTGTGTGGTTATGTGGCTGTGTGATTGTGTGGCTGTGTTGTTGTATGGCTGTGTGATTGTATGACTGTGTGGTTGTGTGAGTGTGTGGCTGTGTGATTGTGCAGGCTGACTGGCTGTGTGATTGTGTGGATGTGTGGCTGTGTGATTGTGTGACTGTGTGGTTGTATGGCTGTGTTGTTGTGTGGCTGACTGGCTGTGTGATTGTGTGGCTGTGTGGCTGTGTGATTGTGTGGTTCTGTGGCTGTGTGGTTGTGTGGCTGTGTTGTTGTGTGGCTGATTGGCTGTGTGATTGTGTGACTGTGTGGCTGTGTTGTGTGGTTCTGTGGCTGTGTGGTTGTGTGGCTGATTGGCTGTGTGATTGTGTGGCTGTGTGGTTGTGTGGCTGTGTGGCTGTGTGATTGTGTGGCTGTGTGGTTGTGTGGTTCTGTGGTTGTGTGGTTCTGTGGCTGTGTGGTGGTGTGGTTTTGTGGCTGTGTGATTGTGTGGCTGTGTGATTGTGTGACTGTGTGGTTGTATGGCTGTGTTGTTGTGTGGCTGACTGGCTGTGTGATTGTGTGGCTGTGTTGTTGTGTGGCTGTGTGGCTGTGTGATTGTGTGACTGTGTGGCTGTGTTGTGTGGCTGACTGGCTGTGTGGCTATGTGGTTGTGTGGCTGTGTTGTTGTGTGACTGTGTGATTGTGTGACTGTGTGGTTGTGTGGCTGTGTTGTTGTGTGGCTGACTGGCTGTGTGATTGTTTGGCTGTGTTGTTGTGTGGCTGTGTGATTGTGTGACTGTGTGGCTGTGTTGTGTGGCTGACTGGCTGTGTGATTGTGTGGCTGTGTGGCTGTGTGGTTGTGTGGCTAACTGGCCGTGTGGCTGTGTTGTTGTGTGGCTGTGTGGTTGTATGGCTGTGTTGTTGTGTGGCTGTGTGATTGTGTGACTGTGTGGCTGTGTAGTGTGGCTGACTGGCTGTGTGATTGTGTGGCTGTGTGGCTGTGTGGTTGTGTGACTGTGTGGTTGTGTGGCTAACTGGCCGTGTGGCTGTGTGGTTGTATGGCTGTGTTGTTGTGTGGCTGTGTGATTGTGTGACTGTGTGGCTGTGTTGTGTGGCTGACTGGCTGTGTGGCTGTGTTGTGTGGTTCTGTGGCTGTGTGGTTGTGTGGCTGTGTGGTTGTGTGGCTGACTGGCTGTGTGGCTGTGTTGTGTGGTTGTGTGGCTGTGTGGTTTTGTGGCTGTGTGGTTGTGTGACTGTGTGGTTGTGTGGTTGTGTGGCTGTGTGGTTGTGTGGCTATGTGGTTGTGTGGTTCTGTGGCTGTGTGGTTGTGTGGTTCTGTGCCTGTGTGATTGTGTGACTGTGTGGTTGTGTGGTTGTGTGGCTGTGTGGTTTTGTGGCTGTGTGGTTGAGTGACTGTGTGGTTGTGTGGCTATGTGGTTGTGTGGCTATGTGGTTGTGCGGTTCTGTGGCTGTGTGGTTGTGTGGTTGTGTGGCTGTGTGGTTGTGTGGCTGACTGGCTGTGTGATTGTGTGGCTGTGTGGTTGTGTGGCTGACTGGCTGTGTGGCTGTGTGGCCGTGTGGCTGTGTGGCATCTTCTGCAGCACTTCAAGCAACCTGTGCTGTTGTACAGAGAAGGAAGATTTGAGGCTGAATTACAGGTTCTCCTTCACGAGGCTTGAGTGGGTGGCTGTCAGGGTGAACCCGTCTGCAGACCCCTGGGCTCTTTGCTTTCTTGGTTATCTTTGGACTTGGCCACTCAAGCCAGTGGGGCAGATGCTGTTGGCTGCTGACCCCTCGGAGGCTCCCAGCCCCCCTCTCTCTATAGCTCCCACCAAGGAGGCAGGAAGCAGAAGCAAGGCTTTCCCAGTTTTCCCCGCAGCTAGTGGGGGCTTGAGGGTTAAGAACTGGCGGAGGAGGATAATGGGCCTTCTAGGGAAGGTGGGAGAGTGGAAGGAGGAGGGAGCAGGGAAGGGGCGTCTGTCCAGCTGCCTCGAGCAGGATGAAGGGCTGCTGGAGGCCCAGCCCTTGTCCGGGTAAACTCCCGATGTTCCAGAGAAAGGAAGAGGTTTACGGAGAGCACAGGGCTCCTCACTGACCCTCTGTGGGAGAAACACACCTCTCTATCGATTGTTTCAGTGAAGAAAAAGCGTCCTGGTGAATCCATTTGCATCAGGTTGAAAGACTTTCTACGAGATAGTCACGGAGCTTTGTGCGGTGCCTGAGTAACGTCCCGGGGGTCGTGGACACTGACCACACGCCCTCAGCCCCATCTTCCAGGCTCTTGTCCTCAGCACACGTTCTAGGGACAAAGGACCACCCCAGCTCTGGCCATGATTCCAGCACTAATCTCCAGCATCGAATGCATCTGGCTCGTGTGATGTTGTCACTGCCACTGGGGGCTTTGAGTCAAGGTCAGTTTTGGAGTAGAGAATTGGGCAGATGCCTGAAGCGATGTCCACTGCAGACCAGACCTTGAGATTTTTATTTTGAGTAACTTACATGACTAAGAGCCTTCCCTTCTCCCTAACCCTTCCCCAGACCTCCCTGGGGACAGCTTTGATGAAGTCCGGCGGGAGGGTGAAAGCAGGTTCACCAGCCTAGAGCTGTTGAGCCGATTGTTACTAGTTACGAGTAAAACAATTATAAAAATATTTGCAGTATACAAGGTTATATTTTGAGCTGACATAGTAACAGGTTCCTCCTAAAATCCTCTTTTAAACACTATTTTTGCTTCACTGTTAAACACTTTCCCTCCTTATCTTTAACCTCGACATTATTAAAACTGCACCAAGAATCTATTTTAAAAATCTCACTGTGACATTTCAGCAGAAAAATGACCTTACCGTTTTATAGGTGCTGCAACCGTTTGGCGGGATACAACAATTTTTTTTCTCCTCCAATAAATCAGCATCCTAGAAAATGCTTGTTTAAAACTCTTTATCCGATTGTGATTAGTGCGTGGGTTGGCACTTCCCATCACGCCCGCAATCCCTGTGACCGTGCGCCTGGCAAACTGTCTCTCATCTCGAAGCATCTTGTTCTATCTCAAAGGTGGGCCCAAAGCTTCTCAGGGTTTCAAGCCGCGTGTGAAGGAGCATAACACACTCCCCCGGCTCATGAGTGCAGTTTCAGAGATGTGCCTGTGGGTATAAGTCAAGCTCTTTTCCAAGTGTTTTTGGGAGGTACCTGTCCTTTCCTCACATTGCCTCCCAGAGAGCAGAACAGGCTGGTGCAGTCTTTGTCTCCCTGAGTGCTCTGCAGCCGTCCTAGAGCAATGGGACGGGGTGGGCACAGTGGTGGTGGCAGGTGACGGCCACAGGGGAGGAACGGTATTTATAAAAGACGTGACCACCACATCCTCGGCAGCTTTTTCGGGGCACCACATTGGTGACTTTGCTCGTGTTACTTACTTTAATCCTCGAAGCAGCCCTGGGAGGCGTATGTTACGATGATCGCTTTTCTTAGTTTAGTTGTTATTGTTACCATCCTTATGCAGACAAAGAAATCAGGCGGGAGACTGGACACCCACCCAGGAGTGTGGTCCGTCTGAAGTGCGACTTCACAAGTGCTGCCTCCACCACCCGGAGTGTTCGGCAAGTTCCTCACCGTTCTGCCCTCTGATCAGAAAGTGGGGACGCCTGGGTGTGGAAGTTCAGGGGTGGAAGAAGCAGCATGCCAGGGAGGCAGGGAAGTGCACGGGTGGCCGCTGTCAAGAAAACCAAAGCAGAGCACTTTCCATCTCTCATGGAAGTGCTTGGGTGTAGGTGACCTATTGCCTTTCTCTCATGTTCAACATGAAGCCAACACTTAAAAATTGTCATGGAACCCCCCTTTACTGTGGACCCTGGACAGTGCTGTGGGTGCGGCTCTGCACATGGTGTGGTGGGACTTACCAACAGGGAAGGCAGACGGGTCATCACAGGAAGCTGCAGATGGGCACACCTGTGCCTCGAGTTTGGGCACCTGTGCCCGGAGTCTGCACACCTGTACCCTACCTCGGCCCACCTGTGCCCCAAGTCTGTGCACCTGTGTCGATGGCTGCATGGCCCTGAAGCAGACCCCAGGGTGGAGTGTCACAGCCACAGACAGCCAGAGGCACCCATGTGCCAGCAGCCATGGGGGAGGGGATATTCACTGCCCAGAGGTGAGACCTGGGGCCCTGGACAGAGAGGCCGTTCTCCAAGTCCTCGGCTTTCCATTTGCAACACTCCGTGGGCCCTGGGGGAGTCCTTGCTGTTCTGCAGACCCCCTTCCTCCCTTTCTCCCTGAACTAAAGAGGGAGGATTTCCTCTGAGTTAATAATCTGAAGAGCTGCTGTTACGGAGGCCGGTCAGTGTGGGAAGTTCCCATGGCTAACTCATTCAGTCCCTCCCTTTCTACCCTCAGCGACTCCCCTGACTTGTCTGAGGAAGGATCTCCTCTGAAATATCACTGCACCAGACACCAGAGGAGAGAAGCCAGGGACCGTCCAGCCCCACGGGGTTGGAGGAGAGGGGGGGATGGGCACGGCGAGGGCGTCCTGTGCAGGCTGGAGGGCTCCCGGGGAAGCCGAGCGGCCACTGCACCCAAAGGCTGAGTCTGCTGCAGCCACACGTCTCCCAGGGAAGGGTGGGCCAGTCCTGGCACCCGGACTGGGCAGCAGGCACTGCCCAGAGCCGAGGCCGGAAGGAGCTCGGTGACAGTGTGCCTGGCGGTCACAGAGCCATCGTCTGCTGTAGGCCCTGCTGAGACACCTCCTTTTTCCAGAGACTCCCCTGTCTTGACAAACCCATGAGTGTCACGCCCTTTTCTGTCCACGGTCCCACCACATGCCGGGAGGCAGGGAAGCGCACGGGGGCTTCACTTTCCTTCTTCACACCCAGCGTGTGTTAATTGACCCCTCACACCCCTTCCCCTGCCAGACAGTGACCCGCTCGATGACCTGGCGTCCTGCACTTCCTTCTGGAACGCCCGGCATCCCGTAGACTCTCAACAAATACCCATGGAATCGTGGATGGGCCTCAGAGACTCAGCAACCATGCACAAATCCCCGTCATGGGAGGGACGCAGCCACATGGCACCAGTGTCACCGTGTGCTCCCCGAGCCGGTGGGTGACACCCTCCCTCCACGCCCTACTCAGGACAGCCTGTGAATGGGGGTTAGTGTCCCAACGAGCTCCAGGGACACAGGAGGCTCAGCAAGGTAAAGGGACGAACTCCTGAGTTGCTTGTGACTTCTCACAGCCCCAGGGCAGAAACAGGATAGGGATGCAGGTACATTTAATCCCCAAATGCAACCTTGCAGCTTTTCCTTCTCCACCTAAGGAGGGAAGATGTTAAATAAATTTCACAGAAACTCAGGATTTCCAAAGGCTTCAGTTGCTTCTGTGGGAAGGCTGTGGAGTTCCAGATGTGTACAGATTCCTGGGCACCTCTGGGAGGGCCTCCCCGCCGCCCCCACCGGCAGGTCTGGGGAAACTTTCTTTCTGCATCAGAGACAGCCAACCCTGGTCCCCGATTCCTGCTGTGTACTAATGCACATGAAACTGGGCATGCTGGTTTGTTTTGTGTTCTAATTTCCTGTGGGAAACAGATTCAGTTGAGGAACACTTTCATATTTGTAATCTTTGAAAAACGGGCTAAATTCTGTGTTCCGCTTTGACTGACATTTCTGCAGCATGGTCCCCCAGACACGGTGTGCAGACCCAGATGTTTCCTGGATCTGATCTTTTGTATACTGAATTTCTTGAAATCATAACGGCAACAAACTCCAAAGACCCTAAAGATACAGGAAATGTTATTAAGATCTTTCCCTCTTTATGCTAGATAGCTGGGTTACTGTTTTGTCTTTAAAAATATATACAATGTTATGTTGAATAGTCTTTGAAAATGTAATTTCTGAGAAGGGCTTTGTTTTGGTGTGGGTTCTGCCTTGGGAACAGGGACATGCTAGCTCTGGACCGTGGCTGGTGCTCCTGTGCACTGCAAAGTGAGCCAAAGCCCCCCCCCCCGCCTCACCCCTGCTGGGGTCACCCTCCCTCCCCACCTGCTGTCCTTCCCTAACAACACATGCAGGGCCCTGCGGTGACCCTGGACCCCAGGAAACCAGTTTAAGGAATTTCCCAGGCGTGAATTTGTGTTTCCTGCTCATCCTCACCCAGTTAACTTTTTATTGGTTAAGGTTTATATCGTCCAAAATTCCAGACTTTTTTTCCTCCCTAGAGAACATGTATGGACAGTTCTACTAAGCGTGTGACCCTGTGTCCACAACAGGCTTATTAGAAACCCTGTCGTCTTAGAAACGTAGGCCCATGTGTTTTTCCACACAATTATACTCCCCATAAATATAATTTTAAGTTAAATATAAAGACTTAAATATTAAATAGCCATCTAACTTGCCTGTGCCTTTCCATAGAGTTGAAAGAATAAGCTACATAAAACTTTTTTATTTTTTGGTTTTCCGTATTTTGAGCTGTCCTCGGAGCACAGATTCCCTAAAGGGGAATTACTAGGTTAAAGGGCAGGAAGCTTTACATTTTCCATAATATACTTTGACACATTCACATATTGCATGTGGGAATATAAAATGGCACAACAATTCCGGAAAATAGTGTGACAATTTCTTATAAAATTGAACACGCAGCTACCATCCAACATAGCAATCACACTCCTGAACGTTTATACTGGAGAAATGGGGATGGAAGTTCACATAACACCTGTGCATGAGTCTCATGATTCTTTATTTATAACAGCTCAGGGTGGAAATGACCTGGGTTTCCTTCAGCGGGTAAACAAACGGTGGTATGTCCACGTCATGGACTGTCACTCAGCGGTAACCAGGAACAAGCAACTGATGCAGGAGGCAGTTTGGATGGAACTTGAGGGAATTTTTTTGTGTGAAGAAACCAGCCCCAGTACATTTCCTTTTATGAACTATTCTTGGAATGATGGCATTTGGAGTGGAGAGCAGGTTGGTGGTTGCCAGGCGTGAGGGTCGGGGGAAGGGGTGGCTACAGAGGGTGATGTGGGCAGCTGTGTCAATGGCAATATCCTGATTTAATTGTGTACTTTAGTGGCCTAGGATGTTATCGCTGGGGAAACTGGCTCAAGACCATGAGCTCTGACAATTGCAGACTTTCCATTGTGTGCTTACGGCAGCACTAGACCAACAACTCAGTAAGGTTTCATCACCGGGGTGTGTCGAGACTCAGAGCTGTGCTCCTGTCAACGTGTGTCTGTGTCTTGCGTTCATGATTCTTGTTACTTGTTTTCGTGTGTCGTGGTGAGGTGCTTAAATTAGAGCAAGAAACAAACATTAAATTTCTGGTTAAACTTGGCAAGAGTGGAAGTGAACTCAGGGATGTGTTAGTCCAATGTTATGGGGATAATGCCATGAAGAAAACGGTGGTGTGCAAACGGATTAAATGTGACTCTGAGGAAAAAGAAAGTGTCACTGATGAGGAGAGGCCAGGGCGGCCAATAGCGAACAGAATTCAAGAAAACATTGCAAAACTCATCTAATTGTGTGTCCATATCGTCAGCTGACCATGAGAGGCGCAGGGGACCAAGGAAACATCAATGAAGAAATAGCTAAGAAAATCTTAACTGAGAATCTTGGCATGAGAGAAGTGTGTGCAAAAAACAGTGCAGAGGGATTTCACTGACGAAGAAAAGTCAAGAAGGGCTGAGGTTTGCCAAGACCTTTTGGAGAGGGGGGACAACATTTTGGGCCCTGTTGTCACTGGTGAGGAGGCATGGGTGTCCCAACATGACCCTGAAACAAAGTGTCAACGTTTCACAATGGAAGTCAGCCAATCCCCCACCTCTAAAAACATTCCGTCAGCCCAAATCAAGAATCGAGAAGATGTTGCTAACCTTTTTGACATCAGAGTGATTGTTCATTATGAATTTATTGCAACTGTACAAACATTTAACCAAGGTTACTATTGAGAAATGCTGAAAAGGCTGCGTGAGAAAGTTAGACGAAAATGACTTGCAATTTTCACCAGTAACTCATGGCTCTTGCATCATGACAATGCACCAGCTCATAGGGCACTGTCCGTGAGAGAGTTTTTAGTTCGTACATGAGTAACTGTGTGGAAACATTCTGCCTAATTCCCTGACCTGGCCCCAGTGACTTTTTTCTTTGCCTAAAGATAAAGGAGATATTGAAAGGAAGACGTTTTGATGACATTCAGAATATCAAGGTTAATACAATGACAGTTCTGATGATAATTCCAGAAAAAGAGTTCCAAAATTGCTTTGGGGGGTGGACTAGGCACCAGTGTTGGTGCACAGTCTCCCAAGGGTGTCCCTAGAGATAATCGCCAGCGAGGTAGGAGCACTTTTTCTAGGACAAGTTTGCGAATTTAATTGTCCGACCTCCGTCTATAACATCTCTCCGTATTATTTCTGACAACTGTGTGTGAGCCCACAATTATCTCAAAATAAAAGTTTAATTAAAAATACAATGAGAAATTGTTTTTGTGCCGGACGATACAAAGATTCCAGGCGGTAAGACGGATGCACACAGCTCCAAACTCATCCTGCGCCTTCCAAAACATGTCCTTAAAAGTAATAACTGGCTCTAACCAGAAGACATAAAATTGTTTCGTAATGGTCCCTCTGCTCGACTCTGCTCTGGATCACGGAGCTGCTGAAGTTAATTCAAATTAGGTGTTAATGTTTGATGTGAAAAAAAAAAAAAAGGAAAAAACTGTGTTATCTCTCTCAGGTACTATTTGCATTTCATTGTAAAGTTTAAAGTCATCCCAAAGGAGGTTTCAGTGGAACCGAGAGGAGGGGGAAAGGTCATCTTCCTTAATGCCTGTGGAGAGCTGCAGAGGTGGCCGCCTGAACGGCAGGCCCACCCGACACCTAGAATTGGCCCCAGTGGACCCAATACCAGGTCAGCACGGCTCCAGTTAACTAGGCGGTCACAGAACCGAGCATCTTGTGGAGACACAGCAGGGGCGGGGGGCGTTCTTCCCGTGACTTCTGTTTTAGTATCTAACGCACCTTTTTATCCTTTATGCCGTTGGTGCTGGCCCCGTGTTCCACTGTGAGGATCAGGTCGGGAGTCCACGCTTTGATGCTTTGATTGTCTTTGATGCTTTCAAAGGCGAGAGAGGCTGTCATCTTTTCAAGTGGCACTCAGCTCCAGGTAAAGAATGTTCCTGATTTCTAGAGTGTCTATCGGAGGCAATTACATCGTGATTGACCTGTTTGGCATGAAAATGTCTCCTAACACTTGCTCCCATATTGGGGAAGGAAGATTTTATTTCTATTCTTCTACTCAAGTCTGTTTTCAGAGTTCATTGCAGCTCTAAATTTTGGGGAAAGAAAGTAACAGATGATTGGTATAATTTTTCCACACCTGACATATTTAAAATCAATATATATTAACCACCACCCTGAGACCAGAGTCTTGCATTTATTCCCAATCAGGTATGATAAGTAGCCAGTTTTGCCCTGGGTATAGAGACAGCATAGAAAACGTCACTGATCTTCCCTTAGACGAGTCCATCGTGGCTCGTGTGGGGCGGGGGCAGTGTTGGGACGAGGGGGACACAGGGAGACAGAAAACAGGGCGAGACGGAGCACAGACTATTTCCTGCCCCACGTCCTGGAGGCTAAGAATGCTGTCTTACTATAGAATTCATATGTGGAAATTACACCTGCTTCAAATTAACAGCATCGGATTACTTTTCAGGGCATTCTCCCCCCATCGATTTGACTTTGTTCACAGTCTTAGCCTGAGTTCCTGTGGGATAGTTCCTTTTCTGTTACTGTTTTACTTTGCAATGCTTTTATGCTAAAATATAGGATAGCTCAGATATTTTAAAAAGGATGGAGTTTTCACAAATGCTCACACTGAGATTTGGGAGGGCAGTCAGTGTTCACAATAGGTCCCTAAGGTCCCCGCTGCCTCCCCACCCCTCCCCTGCCCTCTCCAAGGTCACCAGGGCTCCAAAGTTTCCAGTCTGGGGCTCCTCCTGGTCCTCCTGTTCTGGTTGGTGTTCTCTTCCTCGTTCTTCACCACGTGGATCATCCATGGCATTATTTCATGTGTTTCATATTTCATTAAAACATAGGATCTCACGAGTTCTGACAATTAAGTTCTCTAACTCATCCCAGGAGAAGTGCCACACACCTCACTGCTAACTGTCACCATGGTGGCCTTGGACGTGCTGCCCTTGAGAAGTTGTGTCTCGACGCCAGCACCCAGCCCACCCTCCAGGACATTTTGGACATTTCTTTTTCTGGCATGGACACCAGAGCTGTGGTTGTACAATGTCTGGTGATTAAGTTCACGAGCTCAACCTAGAAAAAGGGCTGTAAATGCACCTCCTTGCTCAGGATCACCACAGTCGCCAGATGGCCCAGGGGAGGACTTCAAAGGGGAAGTGTGATGACGGTTCTCACTGCCATTCCAGAATCTTGCTTTGTCTTCCACACGCATTGTCATTTGAGCATTTTGGCGATCTCTCTGCACCGAATGCACTTTAAGTCCTCTACGGCAGGGGCTGCCAAGCTTTCTGTTCGAGAACCAGAGAATAAACATCCGAGCCTTAGTAGGCCAAGTGTTTGCTGAGCCTGCTCTGAGCATCTCACCGTATACCGTGATCTGCCCCACTTCTCGAGTGAGTTTTTAAAATCACTTTTAGTTTTTTTATATTACAAAATATTCAACAATAAATATGCTTATATGGGGGCCCCTTGTGGGTGTGTGTGGTGATTGCGAGGGTATAGATTTAGAATTTATTCATTTGGGTGATAATGCACTTGAGTTCCTCTTCAGTAAACAGACAGATGGCAAGACGGCGTGGCCCAAGCTGCATAGACTTCATGTGAACAGAAAAATCAATCCTGTTGGTTCTACCCTAGCCAGAGCCATCATGCCAACAGAGAGACCTTTGTTTTTTGTTAAGCCATTGAGATTTCAGATTGAATTTATGAACACAGTAATAGATTCTATGGAAACGTCTAATCTCTCCGTTACTCTTTCAGTGAGAATTTGTACCTGTAAAACTCACTGTCTCTGCATCTGAGAGGCACTTCATTCATTCTTATCCTTGATGAACTGTTTATCTTGGGTTGACTGAGGTATTTGTTGCTAACTGATCTAACATTTTATTCTTCTCTTCTAGCCTCTCTGTGCTTGATTTTTAAAAAACTCTCCTGCGGTGCATCTTAGCAGGGTACTGGTGAAACTTATTAAAGGTAGAGTATTAATGTCTTTATATAGTGATCAAGGAAATGCCATGAAGGATATCTGTAACAGTATGATCAAAATATTTCTGAATGTATATGAATCGTGCCTTGTGAATGCACCAATGTACATAATTATGATTCAATAAAATTATTAAAAAAAAAAAACTCTCCTGCAATTGTTATTTCTTTTTAAATACCCTAATTTTCCCTATGATTGCTGTTGATATTTCCTTGGTATCTTTGTTATCCTTCTGCTTCAGCTCCGTACAATTACTTAGAATTTTTGTTATTTATGCTGTTTAGGGCTCACTGTGTGCTTCTGAAATATACAGATGCTTGTCCTTCAATCCTGGAAATTTCTGAAGCATCATCTCTCCAATTATTGCATCTCCTTCATTCTTTAAAAAAAAAAAAACGGCATATTTTACTATGTATAATAAACTGAAATAATAAAAAAAGAGCAACCCAATAGAAACATGGACAAAAGATATAGTCACTTCAGTAAGAAAAAAATAAATGGTGAATGGAAATGCAACTTAAAGTAGCAGTGAGTTGCAAATTTCAATCTTAGTACTGGAAAATGTTGAAAAGCTTCACAGTATCCATTCTGGAAAATCACACGTGTTCTTGCCATTTGTAAAGCTTACTTCAAAAGCAGTTTGGTGGAATTTACCTAAATTTTGACTCTGCAGTTTCCTTGTACTCAGCAATTTTGTTTCCACAATTTAGCTAGAGAAGTTAATTGTTCCTAACATGCAATGAAATACTTATTTGTGTGCACAAAGAAAATTCAAGAATGCTTACTGCAGTATTGTTTCAACTGTTGGAAAATTAGGAATAATCCAAGAGTCTCCAAGTAGAGAAACAACTGAATTAATTGTGTTCATGTTTATATTATAGAACATTATGTAGCTATTTATGAGGCTTATCTGCCTTAGACGTGGAAAGAGCTGTAAGATATATTTTTAGAGGAAAAAAATAAAATTATAAAATCATTGTAAAGTGTGAATGTGCATGCATTTTTAGAGTTATACATGCACAATATATATACATGTAAATGCATAAAATATAATTTGGAGTTAAGCTCACTTCACAGTCTCCTCTAGGGAGATGGCAGGAACACAGCAAGATTAATACTATATTTTACTCTAAATATTTCAGCATTCTTCAGATATTTCAATAAAAACATACTCACAGAAACTTCTCTGACTTTGAAAACTTTTTTTTATTATTTCAAACTATCACAGGGGTACACATTTTTTGGTTACCTGGATCACTTTTGCTATGTTGGAGTTGAGGTTATAAGGGGGCCATCACCAAGAGGGTGTTCATTGCACCTGTTGGGTAGGTTTTCCCTTATCTCCTCCTCCCACAACCCTCTGCTCGATTTCCACTGAGTCTTATTTCCCCCATGCACCTATGTGCTCCTTGGTTAGTTCCAAGTTAACACCAAGTACCTGTGGTATCTGTTTTCCCGGTCTTTAGATAATTCACTCAGGACAACGGTGTCCAGTTCCAACCAAATTGTTGCAAAAGGCCTCAATTCATTCTTTTTCCTCCAAAGTTTCCAGTCTTGAGTAGTGTTCCAAGATGTGTGTGTGTGTGTATCCCACATTTTTTAATCCACTCACGAATGCAAGAGCACTTGGGTTTATTCCATGTCTTTGCAATTGTGAATTGTGCTGCAATAAACATTCAAGGGAAGGCGTCTTTTTAGTAAAATGACTTCTTTTTCTTTGGGTTAATACCCAGTATCAGGATTGCTAGATCAAATGGTAGGTCTGCTTTTAGTTCTTGGAGAAATCTCCATGCCATTTTCTGTAGAGCCATACTAATTTGAAGTCCCATCAATGGGGTATAAGTGTTCCTTTCTCCCTGCGTGCCCACCAGCATCCAGACTCTATTGTTTTTGGACATTTTTTTATTGTTAAATCATAGCTGCGTACATTAGTGCAATCAAGGGGTACAATGTGCTGGTTTCATATACAATCTGAAACATTTTCATCAAACTGTTTGACATAACCATCATGGCATTTTCTTAGTTATTGTATGAAGACATTTGTATTCTGCATTTAGTAAGTTTTGCCTGAACCTGTCTAAGATGCACCATAGGTGTGGCCCCACCATTTACCCTCCTTCCACCCATCCTCCCCCCTCCCCTCCCCTTCCCTGTCACTTTCCCCATATTCTTATGCTATAATTGGGTTATAGCCTTCATATGAAAGCTATAAATTAGCTTCATAGTAGGGTTGAGTACATTGGATACTTCTTCCATTCTTGAGATACTTTGCTAAGAAGAATGTGTTCCAGCTCCATCCATGTAAACATGAAAGAGGTAAAGTCTCCATCTTTCTTTAAGGCTGCA
>CAUYON010074555.1:0-20265 GCA_963573935.1 Arctocebus calabarensis | reverse complement strand
TTTGAAATACAAGACATCGAATACAATTTTCAAAAAGAATTTTGTTTTTTAACTTCTTGATTTAAGGTAATCGTAGAAGACATACGGGTTCATTGTAGATGTGACATTTATGTTTTCCACAGTTTCAGTCGTGAAAGTCATTGCTTTACATATGTGACTCCATTAGTACATAGCACAGAGCATTTTAAACAGGCATTACTGCATCAATCTGTATGTTTGTTTTTTTCTTTCTTTCTTTTTTTTTTTTTGAGACAGAGTCTTACTATGTTGCCCTCGGTAGAGTGTTGTGGTGTCGCAGCTCACAGCCAACATCAAACTCTAGGGCTCAAGGAATTCTCTTGCCTTAGCCTTCTGAGTAGCTGAACTGCAAGGCGCCCACCACAACATCCAGATATTTTTTGGTTGCAGTTGTCATTGTTGGTTAGCAGGCCCAGGCTGGGCTCAAATCCGCCAGCTTTGGTGTATGTGGCCTGTATTTCGCCTACTCACTGAGCTACAGGCGCCAAGTCATCAATCTGTATGTTTTTTCATTGTTTTCAACATTTGACTCTTCAGAAAAAAGTTTATTGATTTTTAAAATCAAATCAATGTATTATTATTATTATTTTTAACTGAGACAGAGTCTTACTTTGTGGCCCTCTCTGTACCCTGGCATCATGGCTCACAGCAACCTCAAACTCTTAGGCTTAAGTGATTCTCTTATCTCAGCCTCCCTAATAGCTGGGATGATAGGCGCCCACCACAATGCCTGGCTATTTTTTGCTTTTTTGTTTGTTTAGCAGGCCTATGCAGGGTTCGAACCCACCAGCCCCAGTGCACGTGGCCAGTGCCCTTAACCACTGAGTTGTAGGCACCCCTCAAATCACTTTAAAAGGTCTCTGCACAGTTCAGGAATTCAGCCATGACTGCATTTCACAAACCCTCAAATTTGCTGTGTATAACTATCTCCTAATTTAGAAATACCTGACGTTTAAAATACAGATTGTATAAAGGGTATTGCTGACATAAGGAAAAGGTTATATTATGTATTTTTCCTCTAGTAAACATAACTTCATTTATTTTATCATAAAAATCATACACAGAAACTACAAAAGGTATAAAGAAAGACAGCAAAAACTGTCCATAAATCCATCAACCAAAGATAGCCAGTGGATACACTGTGATGTATATTTTTCCAATTTAAAATTTTAACTAAAACTATTACTCTTTAATTACCAAGAGTCTAGTCCATTCTATCTTAACTATATAATTCTGTTTTCTTTTGTGACTTATTTTATTTTTCTCTGAAATAAAAATAAGTTTATTTTTATAAACTTAGGAGAAAAACTGCTAACACAGATAAATTACCATTTCTAACATATTCCTTTTGAGAGTATAAAATTTTATATTTTAAGATTGGAGTAAGGATTTAACATTGGATTTACTATCCATTGTTGACATAAAATTCCTTCCCCGGGTACTGACTAAGATTCCCCTATGCTCTGTCTTGCTTCTGTTCAACCTGTGCTCCCCACAGCAGCCTGAGCGAGTGAGCTTTCTAAATAGTCCCGGTCTGTCCACAGCACTGCCCTGTTTAAATTCCTTCCATGAATTCCTGCTGCTCTTAAGTGAAAGTTCAATGTTCGGTCTTTCCCACAAGCCTCTGGTCTACCTTACCTCTTCCATTCCAGCCACAGTGCCCTCCAGGCCAGGCTCTCCGTTCAGCATCTCGAGGGCACCACCTCTCTCAAAGAGTTTGCACAAGCTGATCCCTCTATCAGGAACATACTCTTGACCTCCCTTTCCAAACCTCTCTTCCTTCATCCTCACCTCAAATGTCACTTCTTTCCATATCCTCCCCTTATCCCAACAAATTCTCTCTTCTGTCCTATCAAACTTAACAATTTGTAATTATCTATTGATTATGTGACTAATACAGCTCCATGAGGAGCTTACACTAAAATACAAGCTCCATGAGGGCAGGAACTTTATTTTCCACTGATTCACCCACAGCTGGAAGAGGATGAACAACAGGCACTCATTAATATTTATTAAATACGTGAGTTAATTTGACTATCGGAAAAGACAGACTAAAACTAGATTTAAAAAATGAAGTCAAAAGAAAAGAGTAAAAATGAAAGCTATCTCCTTTTCTAGAAATTATTTGCACATTTGCTTCAACAGTCACTATAAACATAGTCAATGCCTCAACATGGCAGGCATTGTCTGAAGCCCAGATTGTCTTCTGCAACTGTTAAACACTTAGATTTTCATCCATCCTTTGGAGACAACAAAAGCAGGCAGAAACTGGGACTAGAAAACAAAGAACAAGAATAGACATCATGTCAATGATTTCTGGAGGAATACAGCAAACAGGGAAAGTGGGTACAGGTCACAGAACAGCAATTCCAGCTAAAAGGAAGACGCTGGGACATCCCTGAGAACCATCACTGGGACGAGTGAGCCTAGTGGTTAGGGGCATGAATTTCGGAATCGAGCTGCTTGGGTCAAAATTCCAGCTTTCCCGCCTCTTACGGTAATATCTGCTAACTTTATTTAATATTTCTGTGACTTCGTTTCTTCACCTGTAAAATGGAGCTAATTACAGTCCTAACTTCAAAGAGTTGTGAGAACAGAGTAAATATAAGGAATAAGCCAGACAAGAAGTGCTCTTTAAGTGTTGGCTATTATTATTGCTATTTTGCACATAGTAATCAGCTACCAGCATATGACCCTGTGTACTAAAGAAGAATCACCTTTTGCTAACAGTGCATGACCAGACTGAGTATCTAAAAAGCGCTTTTCATGAGTTTCCGGAAATTCTATGGCTTACATGACTGAGAACAAACATAACATACAAGGTAACATGTGATGAATTTAAGACATGAAATGCTCTCGCCTAACATGCATGATGTAGGGGTAGTAGGGGTACATGGCACACCTGGGTGAAAGGCTCAACTACAACTTGGACTTTACCTGGCAGACACAGCGTAGTCTACTCATCTGTACTCCCCCATAAATCTGACATTTAAAAAAAAGAGAGATGAAATGCTGTGCCACAATAGAAATAGTTACTACAAACTTTTGATTAGACACCATTTCTTCTTTAAAGTTACATTAAATTTATGTAAGTGGGAATCTTAATCCAATCAAAATGTGAAGGCATCTTTTAATGAAAATGCATAATAAAATAAAAACAAAAGCGGTAATTAATCAACTTGAACAAAAGACGTATGGAACATAAGACAAAAGGAAAACAGATAACACATAAAAATGGAAATGTACAAAACTCTAATAAATTAGCTCCCTCTCTCCTGAGTTAGGTTATTCATATTCATTAAATTCTACCCAAGAAGTAATAACCTAATGGATAGAAGGATGCCAATTTCTCTAAGTGGGTCGATGGCTAATAACGAAACATATTTTTGAAAAGTTCTTTATAAAATAAAAAATATTTTTCTATATGGATTAGCACCCTATTACCCATTTATAAATATACGGCAAACAGAAAAATAAAGCTTTTCTCTTAATGATAAAAAAAAAAAAAGTTTCCTCTGGGGGATTAAGTCTATAGCACATGGTCTGATTTCTAGACCATGGAAGGATTGGGAGGAAAGTGAATCATGTTGAAGAAACATCTCTGAGAGACAGAAGACTGGAGAGACTTGTGCTTTGGACCAAAACTGCAGAAAAAAATGCCTTAGTCCCCTCCATCTCCTAGGGCAGTGAGTGGTCTTCAAACAATTTTGCTTGATTACCCCCCAAAGAATTTTGGAAAACCTTCATACTTTAAAAAAATTGAAACATAACTTATATGAAGTACACAAATCTTAAGTGTAAGGCTTAGTGAACTTTTATACATTTATACACCCGTGTTACCACTACCAAGATCAAGAGAGAAGACATTTCCAGCACCCCGCCAGACCCCCAGTCTCCTGTCTTGTTGAGGCCTGCTCCCTCCTGCCCACAGGTAACCACTATTTTGACTTCTGTCTCCACTTGTCACGTTCGGAAGTTAACATCTAAAGTGTTCATTTATAAATATAAACAGTTTCAAAGAGTGTAATTTCTGCCATATTATATTGTACCTTGCTCGGCAGATTATTCAGTTTAGTTTATGGAAATGTCTGCCATATATGTGTAACCTAACAGTTAAGCCAGTCCTTGTTGGCAAACCGAGTAGCTTCATATATCAAATCTCACAAATGTGTTTGTATGCCTCTTGTGTTTCAGATTCTAATTCTAAGACATATAGATGGGTACATAGGCTCAGAGACTTGTCAGGAGTTTGTCACCTGGAAGAAACAGGCGCTGTCCTTTTCAATGTCTTCTGTGTTTTTTTTTAGAGACAGAGTCTCACTTTATCACCCTCAATAGAGTGGGATTACAGCTCACAGCAACCTCCAACTCCTGGGCTTAAGTGATTCTCTTGCCTCAGCCTCCCAGTAGCTGGGACTATAGGCACCTGCCATAATGCCCAACTATTGTTTTGTTGCAGTTGGCCCTGGTCAGTTTCGAAACCACCAGCCTCAGTGTATGTGGCTGGTGCCCTAGGCACTGTGCTACGGGCACTGAGCCGGAAGCCTATTTTTAAAACCCCATTCACATGTAGCCTAAGGCAGTGCTACTCAAAGTGTGGGTCTATGAACTGTTTGTTAATAGTTTCTTTTTTTGTTGTTCAGACAGAGTCTCACAGAGTCACCCTCAGTACCATAGCTCACAGCAACCTCAAACTCTCGAGCTTAAGCCATCTTCTTGCCTCAGCCTCCCAAGTAGCTGGGAGTACAGGTGCCTGCCACAACGCCCAGCTATTTTTTTGTTGCAGTTTGGCTGGGGCTGGGTTCGAACCCATCACCCTCAGTATATGGGGCTGTTGCCCTATCCACTGAGCCACAGGCACAGCCTTCATTGTCCTTATGATGCTGTTTGAATTTGCTCTCAGGGAGCTGCCTCCCCGCTGCGCCTCACAGGAGAGAGCCACACATTCTCAAATTGTCTCTTGTTGGTTGTCCTGGAAGTTATTTTGTTTTGTTTTAGAGACAGGGTCTCACTATGTCACCCAGGGTGGAGTGCAGTGGTGCAATCAAAGCTCTCTGCGGTCTCAGAATCCTACACTCAAGTGATCCTCCTGCCTCAGCCTCCTGAGTAGCTGGGACTACAGGCATATGCCACCATGCCTGGCTTGCCCTGGAAGTTTTTTATAACCAGGATGTACATTTAGGATTTGGAAGAAGGATCACTGTGAAAAGGAAGCAGGAAAAGAGACCTGGCAGTGTGGCAGACCAAATTTAGGAAAGAGTACAAATGGAAATTGAATATATTTAAAATCAGCTTAAAATGGTCTGTGCCCATCACTCCTAAGAAATGTACATATACCCCTAGGGCAGGTTTTCTCAATCTTGGCACTTTTGACGTTTGAGCCAAATATTTCTTTGTTGTAAGGTCTGGCCTTTGTGGGATCCCTCTATTTACTAGAATTCAGTAGCATCCCTTCATCCAAATTGTGACAACAAAAGAATGTCTCCAGACAATGCCCAATATCCTCTGGCCTGCGGGAAATCTCCCTGAATGGAGCAATACTAGGGTAGTCCAGTTTGAGAATTGTTGCTCTGGAAGACAGTAGCTTCACAGAACTCTCCTGCAACCTATGAAGGGGGCCCATAGTTGCAGCATGGCACCGGCTTCTCTTCTCCTTTTAGTCCAAAGAAATGGCACCTGAACCTCATTTTCTACTATGCTGGTGGTAGCAGGAGCACAAACCAGGATGCATGGCTGTATGGGCCAAGTGAACCTTCTTGCAAGGGCGAGTAGAGGGACAGGAAGTGATCACTCTTTTTTTTTTTTTTTTTGAGACAGAGTCTCACTATGTGGCCCTTGGTAGAGTGCTGTGGCATCACAGCTCACAGCAAGCTTAAACTTTTGGGCTTAAGCTATTTTTTTTGCTTCAGCCTCCCAAGTAGCTGGGACTACAGGCGCCTGCAATAACACCCAGCTATTTTTTGTTACAGTTGTTGTTGTCATTTAGCTGGCCCAGGCCAGGTTTGAACCTACCACCCTGGGTGCATATGGCCGGCACTGTAACCACTGTGCTACAGGTGCCAAGCTAGGAAGAGATCACTCTTGAAGAGAGAGTGGGGACCTTTTGTAACTGTGGCTTAGTGACTTCATCAGAAATATACCAGTAAGTCCCTAAGAAATAATCAGTCTTGTGAAGGATTAGGGCTCTTTTGACAACAGAGAAGAGCAAGTATTAAATAAATTTTTTTTTTACTCTTGGAAGCCCCCCCCCTTTTTTTTAAACAGAGTCTCACTATGTTGCCCTGGGTAGAGTGCTGTGGCATCACAGCTTACAGCAACTTCAAACTCTTGGGCTTAAGTGATTCTCTTGCCTTACCCTCCCATTAACTGGGACTACAGGTGCCTGCCATAATGCCCAGCTATTGTTTTGTTGCAGTTGGCCCCCAGCCAGGTTCAAACCTGCCAGCCTCGGTGTATGTGGTTGGTGCCCTAGACACTGTGCTACAGGCGCTGAGCTGGAAGTCCATTTTTAAAACCCCATTTACATGTAGCCTCAGGTGGTGCTACTCAACTCCACAAACTGTTTGTTAATAGTTTATTTTTTTATTGTTGAGACAGAGTCTCACATTGTCACCCTCAGTAGAGTACTGTAGTATCATAGCTCACAGCAACCTCAAACTCTCAGGCTTAAGCCAGCTTCTTGCCTCAGCTTCCCAAGTAGCTGGGACTACAGGCGCCCGCCACAACGCCCTGCTATTTGTTTGAGATGGGATCTTCCTCTTGCTCAGGCTTGTCTCAAACTCCTGTATTCAAGTAATCCACCCTCAATCCACCCACCTCAGCCTCCCACAGTGCTAGGATTACAGGCTTGTGCCACTGCCTGGCCCCAAACAGTTTCTGACTATAAGCACCTAGGGCCAAAATATCAATAAACACAATGTTTTCTTCAGGAGAATGTCTTGCTATATATATAAAAAAGAAAAAAAGTCAGCTGAAATTAGCGCCTAATGACTTTAGGGCGTAGTGACATAACTTATTTACATTCTGGCTCAAGCGGTCTATACTTGAAGTGGCTAGGATCTTGAAATTGATTTGGGGAATTACAGTCTTTCTTCTACAAAAAAATATAATGGATTAGAAAAATATTAGAGTTCATGCTATGTAGAGCAAGTTTTATTTTATAAAACTTTTGTTTCAGTATAGATGTGTACATATGCAAACATTCACTTATGTGTATGGGGTCAAACTATAAAAATACATCTTTACCTGTGGATATTGGTCAGGAAAGTTTGAAAAGCACTGTTCTAGGGAAACATGGAAGTGCACTTATGCTAATTTGAGGCTGGTTTGTGGCCCATTATGGTTCTCAGATCTTTTTCAGCTATCCCGCAGATATTGCCAGTAATTGATCCATCTTCCTCATTCTACTCTGAATCATCTCCCCAGGAGATGGCACCTAGACACACCTGGTTCCTGCTCAAGGGTATTCAGTGTCTGAGACAGTGGACTCAGCCCTCATGAAGGGCAGACCAAAAGTGGCAAGAGTGACCTGCAGTGGAGATGGGAATCAGTGGGCAAAACTCCAGCTACCTCACCACTTTAAAATACTTTACAATTCTAATGCATCATGCGCCATTTCTGAGCGGGTCCTCTGTATGACTGAACACTGGTTGCCCACTGTGGTAACCCCTAATTAATGGATGCTTCATTGGTTTCCTCCCCTCTCCATCTCAGTTTCCCACTCCCTTGTAGTAGGATCATCTTCTGCATAAACTACTCTATTCGAATCTTTCCTTTTAAGGGAAGAACTAGACTAAGACAGCTGGCTGTTGTTCTCCATCTTGTCATTTTAAGAGCTACCTCTCGGCTCAGCGCCTGTGGCTCAATGGGCTAAGGCGCCAGCCACGTACACCTGAGCTGGCGGGTTCAAATCCAGCCCAGGCCCGCCAAAGAACAATGACGGCTGCAATCAAAAAATGGCCAGGCGTTGTGGCGGGTGCCTGTGGTCCCAGCTACTTGGGAGGCAGAGGCAAGAGACTCACTTGAGTCCAGGAATTGGAGGTTGCTGTGAGCTGTAATGCCATGGCATTGTACCCAGGTGACAGCTTGAGGCTTTATCTCAAAAAAATAAAGAATTGCCTCTCATTGATCAGTTATTAGGTACAAAGTAATAGGCTAAGTACGTTACATATGTGATCACTTATCATCTGTGTTTTATGTATGTATGTATTTATTTATTTTTTGAGATAGAATCTCACTCTGCTGCCCAGACTACAGTGCCGTGGTATCAACCTAGCTCACAGCAACCTCAAATATGTTGGTTTAAGCCATGCTCCTGCCTCAGCCTCCCAAGAAGCTGGGAATACAGGTACCCTCCACAACACCTGGCTAATTTTTCTATTTTTAGTAGAGACGGGTCTTGCTCTTGCTAAGGCTGGTCTTGCACTTCTGAGCTTAAATGATCCTCCTGCCTCAGCCTTGCAGAGTGCTAGGCTTACAGGCATGAGCTACTGCACCTGACCTGGTCTCTTATCATCTTTACAATGCAAACTAAGAACAGGCAACTGAGGCGCATATAAATGAAATGACTCATCCAGGGTTACATGGCCAATGAACAGGGAAATCTCCCATTTGAACTCAGGTGTGTTCTATCCTAACGCCCGCTAGGCTATAACTGTGTTATTTTTTTTCTCCCACGGTACACTCCCGTGTCCCATGAAGTTAGCTAACAATTTCTCCAAGTTAGTCTGTCTTCTTTTCAGGAACAATGCTCAGCCTGTGCCATTAATTCCATTCCATATCCTTCCCCTGAGTGTTTCTATATGACAAGAGGCATCCACCCCTGCAGGCTGCATTTCCTGGGCTCCCAGACCACCTAGTTCCTCCCTGGATTCTGGCAATGAGAGGTGCCAGCAGGAAATTGAGGAGAGAAGAGGAGCCAGTTTCTCCCTCTCCCCAAGTCTCCAGTTGCATCTCCAGCACGGCTGCATCTTCAGCTCCACCTGGCCGGGCAGCCTATTGTTCCAGCTTCACAGTGGCTCTGGCCTCTGGACTTCGGTGACACCAATTCCTCCTTTTTTTCTCTCCAACTGAGGGGTGGTAGCAATTTTCTGCTTTTGCAAATCTCTGGATTGCTTCACAGTCCTCTGTTTGGCATCTCAGCTCTTTCACAACCTGTATAACCACTTCATGGATTAATTTCCTTTGTTCTAATTCTTAGAATGGTTTCTGTTTTCCTATTTTGAACTGACTGATGCATTGTCTACTTCTATATTTCATAAAGGGGGATGACTCCTCAGAGCTGATCCTGCATTATGTAGGAGCGTGCCTTTGATAAGATGATATTTAGCTCAGAACCATCCCCAAGATTCTTTACCAATGTTCATCTCTAATTGATAGGCTGCATTTTTTTCTTTCTTTATTTACCTATTTTAGTCTTATTTTCCATCTTGCAAGTGTGCCAGGGTTCTAGCCTGGGTTTCCTAGAAATGGAGCCTGAGGCAAGGATTAAGCAATGATGTGACTTGGGAGCATTTGGGAGGTACAAAGCCACGGTAGCAAGAATGAGGGAAAAGGGAAGTTAAACATGGGAAGTGGGAAGCCATCAAAGGCGCTATGTGCCCATGTTGGCCATGACTTCATGACACAGTTACAGGTGACAGCAGTCCACTCAGCAGGAACACCTGCTCTACTACACTGACATCTCAGGGCAGGTTGTTGGAGGAGAGGGGGGCAGTGCCTCAGAGTCACCTGTTGGAGGAATTTCACTACCTGGACCCTCATTGTGTAAGCCATCCCCCAGTCTCCCATGTTCCCTTTCATCAATGTTTGCCTCATGGAAAGTGAGTATCTTCACAATCTTATACCCTTGAACCCCTTTAGATAGTCAGGAAGCCAGAGGCTATGCTGTGTAGCAGGATGCAAATGAGCTGAATACAGGAGAGGGAGAAGGAGCAGACTCAGCATGCATCTGCCTGCACGGAGCTGGTCACCCTCAGTGGGGGCTGTGCAGCTAAGAACTGGGATGGGTGGAAGGCATTAAGGGGACACATGTCTTGGTCTGAAGCATGTTCCCCCCAAATTCATATGTTGAAGTTCTAACCTTTGGTACCTTAGAATGTGACTGTATTTGGGGACAGGATGTGTAAGGATGTGATCAAGTTAAAATGAGGCATTAGGTTGGGTTTACTCCAATCTGTGTTCTTATAAGAAGAAGAGGAAATTTGGTCACACAATGAGATGCATTTACAAAGAAAAAAACCACAGGAAGAAGAACGAGAGGGAGGTCATCTGCAAGCCAAGGAGAGAGGCCTCAGAGGAAACTACCCCTGCTGACACCTTGATCTTGGACGTCCATCCTCCGTAACTGTGAGAAAATACGTTTCTGTTGTGTATGCCACCAACTCTGTGGTATTTTGTTACTGAAACCTGAGGACATTGATACAACACTTAAGATGTTCTGATACAACCAGTTCCTAAAATTCCTTCTTTCCATATAGAGAGGTTCTCCTAAAGGACAAGTTTGTTCTTTTTTTTTTTTGAGAAATAGACTCAAGCTGTTGCCCTAGAAAGAGTGTCATGACATCATAGCTGGCTTACAGCAACCTCCAACTCTTGGGCTCAAGTGATCCCCTTGCCTCGGTTTTTCTACTTTTATTATTTTTAGTAGAGATGGGATCTCACTTTTTACTGAGGCTGGTCTCAAACTTGTGAGCTCAAGAAATCCACCCATCTCAGCCTCCCAGAGTGCTAGGATTATAGGCGTGAGCCATGGCAGCACCTGGCTGACAGGTTTGCCCTTATACAACTTTTGGCCTCATGATTTTAGATTGAAATCCACTCAGTGGCGGAGTGGGTTTATTTGTATGTAAAAGTAAGTGCTGGGGTATCTTTTTTTTTTTTTTTTTTGAGCTGTCCTGGAAGTTTGTGAGTGAGCAGAACCACTTTGCCATATAGATGTACACCCCCTTCTCTAGCACAGTTAGCACAGTATGGCCCCTTTTCTCCCAGATGGGAAGGCCGGGCAGAGCTGAGGAGGTCAGTGTGGAGCAGCAGTGGGCGAGTGGGGACTTTAGAAGGCACCCAAACACATCCCAGAGGAAATGTTGAGGGTGAAGGCCAAGAAGTGCATCCCAGTGAGTTAGACAAGTAAGGGAGCAGGTGAGGGACATCGCTCTGCAATACAACATCAAGAGGAGTTAGGTACTTGAGGCAGATGAGAGAGAAAGGATCAGAGCAGATCAGAAAGGGTGAACTGTTAGCCAGTGGCACAATGAAGACAGAGGGCTGGTGTCCATGGCTGGTTTTCCTGGTACATGAATTGCATGGGTACAGCTAATCCAGCCAAAGCCAGGAGGGGAGGGATTTGTAAATGGATTAATAAGTGAATGCCTGGTCTCATATAATACTCTTCCTAATGATGCATTAGGAAGTGTTGCCTATCATCATCATATGTACCTTGGGTTATTTCTCTCCAAAAAAGTGACTGCCTTTAAACTGGATCCTAATTTATTCATTAATTCATTCAACGAACATGTTCTATGTCAAGTGCGTGCAAGGAGGGACTGAGACAGACATGGTCTCTGCTCTCTTACCTTACTATCTTTTACTTACTGTATAACTCTGATTATTTTTCCTTAATGTACTATTGTTTTAAGAATCTAGTCCAGACTCTTCTTTTATCCAATTTCACAGGTTATTCCAAAAGTTAGTTCCTTAATTTAGTATATTCCCCCCCAACCCCACATTTAATTGCTTAGTCTCATTTATAATCATCAAGTTTTCACTTATAATGCCATTTTATTTTGTTTTATAATGATGTTTGGTATATCCATTAATATGTTGATATGAAGAAAAAAGCCCGGGCTTTAAATTTGATCAGAATGGGCCCAAATTGAGCTCTATTATTTATTAGCTGGGTCAGTTTTAATTTCTCTAAGCTTTAGTTTTCTTTTCTTTCTTTTTTTTTTTAGAGACAGAGTCTCACTTTATCACTCTTGGTAGAGTGCCATGGCGTCACAGCTCATAGCGGCCTCCAACTCCTGGGCTTAAGTGATTCTCTTGCCTCAGCCTCCCAAGTAGCTGCTACTACAGGCACCCACCACAATGCCCGGACATTTTTTTTGTTGTTGCAGTTTGGCCAGGGCTGGGTTCGAACCCACCACCCTCGGCATGTGGGGCTGGTGCCCTACCCGCTGAGTCACAGGCACCACCCAACTTTAGTTTTCTTATCTGTCAAATGAAGACAGTAACACCCACCTTGCAAGGTAGGTGGGACATCTGAAATAATATGCACTTAATAGATATTTAATAAATTCTTATGCCATGGAATTATATTGTGTTTACATTTAGTTGTCCCAAATAAATGAAGAAAAAAGAAGAAAAAAACTATTTAAATGGCTTATTTTTGTCATTCTTGAAATATTTCACCATAATAGCATTAAAAGAAATTAAACTTTTTATTTATTTATTTATTGGTATTCCCATTTTTTTGGTTTGTTTTTATTAAATCATAACTGTGTACATTGATGCATTTATGGAGTTCAGTGTACTGATTTAATATGCAATGTGAAATGCTTACATTGAACTAAGTAACACACCCATCACAATTATACTCTTTCTTTTTTTCCTTTTTGAGACAGAGTCTTACTATGTCGCCCTGGGTAGAGTGCAATGGCATCACAGCTCACAGCAACCTCAAACGCTTGGCTCAAGCGATTCTCTTGCCTCAGCCCACCAGTAGGTGGGACAACAGGTGCTCACCCCAATGCCTGGCCATTTTTTTGTTGCAGTTGTCATTTTTGTTTAGCTGGCCCGGGTCGGGTTCCAACCTGCCACCCTCGGTATATGTGGCTAGCACCATAAGCACTGTGCTATGGGTGCCAAGCCTATACTCTTTTCTTAATAGTTTTGAAATATACCATTGCATCATGCATGTTAGGTGAGGTCCCCCAAATACCCTCTTGTCCTCCCAGCTTCCTCCAAATTAAACTTTTTTTAAAAGCCTTAGGAAAATGCCACATTGAAGTAGATCTATAGCCTTCCCAGAAGTCCAGTGCCGCCTTCAGTATTGGGTGTTTCTTTAGTTGAACACCAGATGAAGGAATTGGCTTGTATTTACAGAACATACTGTACCAAAAATGTGTATCTTTAAACACCAGAGTTACATTCGATGCAGCAAGATGTTCACTGCTTGGAGAAGCCAAACAAGAGTGCAGAAGATTCAAGTCTCCCGTCTCAACCTACACCTGGAGTACAGTCATTGAATAAAATAGAGCAGAGTCACTGGCATCCCTTAAGTTGTGCGTTCTTCCTTTAGGATAATTTACATGGCCATGAAATGATTCTAATTCTCCTAATACTTGCCTTAGGAGAAGTCCCTGTTTATTCTTGTCCTGTGCAATTCAGCTCAAACCCAGTTTTCTAAGCTGGTTTTCCCCAGTTCCTTCATGCTAAAATTATCAATTTAAGCTTTTTCAAAACTCCAGCTTCCACTCTAATATAGTATGACACAGAACTATGGAGCAATTGTCAGTAATTTTTTGAGACATGGTTTTGCTCTGTCAACTGGCTGGAGTGCAGTGTTGTGATCATAGATCACCGTAACCAGGAGCTCCCAGGCTCAAGTCATCCCTCTGCCTCAACCTCCTCAGTAGCTGGAACTATAGGTGGGTGCCACCATCCCTGGCTTATTTTTCTTATTTTCATTCGGAGAGGTGGGGTCTTGGGATGTTGTCCAGGCTGACCTCAAACTCTCAGCCTCAAGAGATCCTCCTGCCTTAGCCTCCCAAAGTGCTGGGATTACGGTTGTGAACTATTATGCTTAGCTACAATTGTATATTTATGGTTATTTTGCTCAACCTTTTTGGTCAATCCTAGAGAAATAAGTCTTTTTTATAATTAGAGTTAATAACATATAATAAATCTTCACAGTAAATATTTTGGAATACATACTGAAACTAAGGAAATATAAGAAGCTTTAGGCTGTATTTAATGTGTTAAATCTTCCTGTTTTTACATATATTGTAGTTCAAGGTTAAGCATGGCGTGAAGAATGAAGTATTTCGGTTCTCACTGAGATTTTCTGATATCAGATATAGTGCATTATATAGTGGAGGAGTGAAAGAGATGGCACATTTCATTTAATGACTTTCTTCTTTCTTTTGACCTTTGTTAAAGAATGCATTGCTCTTGAAAGAAATTCTGGAAAAAGCAAAGTAAAGAAGCCAGCATTGGTAGGGAATTCTAAACACTGGAAAAATTTAAGCAAACATTTTCACGTAGTTTCAATACTCACCTGTAGCCCATGGCTTTGAGAAGAAACTGAAATGTTTTCAAAGATTTCCACATTCCATGAACACTGAATGCAAGCCACAGATAAAAATTCTTATGTGATTTCACTTTATAATATTCTTCCACTTCCAATTAAAAATAACATGATAGGCTAACTTCCGGACAGATTGTTTTTAGCAGTATATACCTTTCACTATCATCAAATGCATAAGGAAAGTTGAACATAAATAAAATTCATGGAGTATTTCTGAAGTTTTACTCATAATTCTGTTTTACTCCCAAAGCAAATATGAGATGTTTGGCAATACCAGATTTCCAAAGCAAATACCAAATGTACACATGTTGCCTTGGTCTGCTCAGGCTGCCATAATAAAATCCCACAGACTGAGTGATTTAAACAACAGACATTGGCTCGGTGCCCGTAGCATAGGGGTTACAGTGCTGGCTACATATATTGAACCTGGTGGGTTTGAACCCAGCCCTGGCCAGTTAAACAACAATGACAACTGTAACAAAAAAATAGGCATTGTGGGGGGCACCTGTAGTCCTAGATACTTGGAAGGCTGAGGCAAGAGAATTGCTTAAGGTTGCTGTGAGCTGTGACACCACGGTACTCTACCAAGGGTGACATAGTGAGACTGTGTCTCAATAAATAAATAAATAAATAAAATAAACAACAGACATTTATATTCTCACAGTTCTGGAGGCTGGAAGTCCATGACCAATATCCAGCAGGGTCAGTTTCTGGAGAAGGCTGTCTTCCTGGGTTGTGGACAATTGCCTTTTTGCACGTGCTCAACTAGCTTTTCCTTGGTGCATGTAGGGAGGGAGAGAGAGAGAGCCAGTGTGCTTGCATACCACAAGAAAACGAGCTCTCTGTTGTCACTTCTTTTTTTTTTTTGAGACAGAGTGACTTTATCCAGTCTCCAGTAGAGTGACTCTACTCTGTCACCCTGGGTAGGGTGCCATGGCATCATAGCTCATAGCAACCTCAAACTCTTGGGTTCAAGTGATCCTCTTGCCTCAGTCTCCCAAGTAGCTGGGCTAGAGGCACCCTTCACAATGCCCAGCTATTGTTAGAGTCTATTGCTAGGGTCTCACTCTAGCTGAGGCTGGCCTCCAACTTCTGAGCTCAGGCAATCCACTGGCCTTGGCCTCCCAGAGTGCTAGGATTACAACAGGAGTCACTGCTCCTCGCCCTGTTGTCACTTCTTTTAAGGACACTAATCCTATTGGATCAGGGTCCCATCCTTATGACTTCATTTAACCTTATTTACTTTCTTAGAGGTCCTATTTCAAAATATAGACCTACTGGGGGTTAGGGATTCAACATATGCACATATGTTCAACACAAACATTCAGTCTATAACATGCTTACCAAAGAAACATTGTACCTTTTATCATATTCTTTGCAATGTAAATAACATTGCTTCCAGTGGTTTTTTTTCTTATTTATTTATTTATTTATTTTTTGCTTCCAGTGGTTTTCAACCTTCCTAATGCCATGGCCCTTCAATACAGTACCTGTGGGTCGCAGCCCTCAGATTAAGAACTGCTAGGTCTTATACCTGTGTGTTACATTATATTATAATAAACTAAGTAATGAGTAACTGCATATTGATTACCCTTGTATTTATAACTAATTATACAATGAATACATTAATTCTATTAGATCTCACAATATTTATTTTTATTTTTATTTTTGGTCTCAAGCTGTAGTTCTAGGTAGAGTGCTATGGCATCATAGCTCACAGCAACTTCAAACTCTTGGGCTTAAGCAATTCTCTTGCCTCAGCCACCCAAGTAGCTGGGACTACAGGCTCCCACCACAACGCCCTGCTATTTTGTTGTTGTTGTTGCCATTGTTGTTTTAGCTGGCCCAGGCCAGGTTTGAACCCTCCAGCCTTGGTATATGTGGCCGGTGCCCTCCCCACTGAGCTACGGGCGCCATCCTTATACTATTTTAATCTAGAATCGCAGTTGCCTGCTTTTAACAAACTAGCTTATAAAACATGTTTTGTAATATATTTCTTAGTGGTTTTAAATATGCCTCAAAATAAGAATTAACATGCTTATTAGAAATGAAAAATGGTGATCAGACTTTTTCTAAAAGAATTCACGTCTGATTTGGCAGTTTCTTTTGACAAAGGGGCAGACTTTGCTAGTTAGGTTATGTGGCAGATATCTTCCACAACCTGGAAAGGCTAAGTAGGCAACTCTAAAGTGTTGGTAAAAATATATTTAAATTGTGTGCTAAGATATATGCATTTTATTTAAAAATACTGTATTGGCAAGAGAGTGTTGAAATTGAGTCTGTTTCCATTTTCCTTCCCCTTTCTGAGTGTGTTCAGTTAAACAAGTGCCTCTACATGGAAAAACAACAACAGTACAAGGAATAGTCACTTGTGAAGTCCTGGCAAAGTCTTTTTAGTAATCTACATCAAAATCAAAGTGGAATGGGGATGGCCGTGGGTGCACCTGTAATCCCAGCACTCTGGGAGGCCAAGGCAGGAAAATCCTTTGAGCTCAGAAGTTGGAGACCATCCTGAGCAAGAGCAAGACCCCATCTTTAAAAATAATAGAAAAAAATAGCCAGATGTTGTGGTGGGTATCTGTAGCCCCACCTACTTGGGAGGCTGAGGCAGGAGGATCACTTGAACCTAGGAGTTTGAGGTTGCTGTGAGGTAGGCTGATGCCATGGCGTTTTTAGCCTGGGTGATAGAGTGAGACTTAGTCTCAAAAAAAAGAAACTGAAGTGGATTATAGTAAAGGACTATAAGGGCTTAGTAATAGCTGTTTGCAAGTCTGGTAATTTTTAATTCTTTGCTTTCGACAAAATTGAAGGAAGACGTTAAAAACATCAGTGTATAGAATATTAAAAATGTTTGATAGAAGCTCATAACATGATATCTTACTTAAAGACAAAATAACTGAGTAATGGTTTAATAACAAAACTATTGTTATTTCCATCTACTTATTGTATGAATAAGGCATTTCAAGGCTTACTTCTATACAAATAAAGAATAAGAATAAAGTCAATATTCAACCCTTATTCTAGCTTTAAGTACTATTCATCTATAGTTACATTAATTAATGTTTTAAAATCCTATTCATCTTATCAAGAGATTAATTTCTAATGCAATTTTTGTTCAATAAGCTTTAAGGAAAATTTGTAATGCATGTATATTTTTTAACCAATAGTTTATTATTAATATAATTACATTCTAATTAATAGTATAATAATAATAGTAATTGTAATGATAACTCCATCTGGAGAAAAACTATTATTAATAATATCTACTATGAATTTATAAGGATATTTTTGTTGCAGAAAAAAATAGTAAAAGGCTTAAAACTTATTAACACTTCTTTAGAAGAAATAGAATGGGAATATGAGATCAAGGAGAAAAAGAAATTGTAAAATTTCCTACTATTAAAGAAGAAACATGTTCATGTATTTTTTTAAAAGAATGTTGGAATATCAAATCATACTTAGATTCCATTACATACACTTTAAAGTATTTTACATAGTATAATGGCTTTATTTTTAAATAAGTCATCATTACAATATGTTGGAAAGTGTGTCCTTTGCAAGTATTTAAACATAAATGACAAAATTATAAGTCGATTTGAATATATTAGAAAAGGTACAGTTATTAAAAATTCTTTTGAGGATGTTCCTAAAATATAAAGCAACTGAGATAGATGATCTTATTGGGTCCACTTTCAAAGGTAAGTCAGCCTGAGGCATCGATTTCATTTTAAGAACAATCTCGACTCATGGGCTGGGTAAATGTTCATGTCTATGGACCAAGTTCTCTTCTCCTTGACAATGAACTGAGGAGACCTCTTCCAAGAAGTGAATTCGCTCTCTTTTTTCTTTTTACTTACTGTGCAGATCATCTTTCTTTTGTTAACAATCTGTGTTTAGGCAAAGTTTATTGTTATTATACAATTAGTTTTCTCAGAGTAGTCATTCATTCCAACAAAAAAAGATTTAATTAAGTATCACACAGACAAGCGGATATATTTAGAAAAATGCAATCAGGTTGGCTTGCTGATGGGCTGAATTGTTGCTGTTTCAGTCTTAGCCAAAGCCACACTGAGAGGTCATATTAAGACGATGTTCTAGGTCAAAGTTTGCAAACTGGAAGCTCACTGGCTAACCACGATTTACTTAACATGATTTATTTTACCTACACTGTGTTTACATTTTGTTTTGTTTTGATTTTTAAGAGACAGAGTCTAACTTTATTGCCCTTGGTAGAGTGCTGTGGTGTCACAGCTCACAGCAACCTCCAACTCCCGAGTTTAAGCAATTCTCTTGCCTCAGCCTCCTGAGTAGCTGGGACTATGCATTACAGTAAAAGCATATAATAAAATAGAAAAATATAAATATAAAAAATGAAGACCAATAAAACTTACTAGATGATGAGGTTAGCACCAAGAAAAAAGTGAGAACAAGGTCATGAGGTGTAACTCAGAATATAAGAGTTGAATCATAAATTTAGAGTTTATTAGCAGAAACAAAAAAAGCAAATACCATGGGTTGCCTGATTCCCATTTTCTTAAAATCTTTTTTTTTTTTTTTTTAGGCGACTCTTTTGCCTCAGCCTCCAGAGTAGCTGGGACTAAACGCGCTCACCAGAATGCCCGGCTATCTTTTTGTAGCAGTTTAGCGGGCCGGGTTCGAACCTGCCACCTTGGTATACGGGGCCAGTGCCTTATCCACTGAGCCACATGTGCTGCCCGTGTTTACGTTTTTAAAAATTATTTGACAAATTTTAAAAATCAAGAGATTTCACATAAAAATCTAGGTTTCCAGATGTTCTTGGAAAATTAAAATGTCCGGGAACACTCAACCCACGTTCTCACAAGGCAAGAGCCAGTCTGCTGAAAATAATGTCTGCTCCTACTTCGGTCTGCACTAGCCTGCTTCACTTACTCAGTATGCCTGCCTGGCTTCTACAGGCATTGGAGATTGAGACATTAACTTTGTATAATTTATTAATTTCTCTTGGGTTGATGGAATCTGCAGAAAGCTAAGTTTTTTATTTTTTTGAGACAGAGCCTCAAGCTGTCACCCTGGAGAGAGTGCCATGGCATCACAGCTCACAGCAACCTCCAATTCCTGGGATCAAAAGCTAAGTATTTATATTGTATACTGTGGCCTTATTAAGAACTGCTTTCAGGAGGTCGGACATTCATATTGTGTCCTCAACTATCATAGATAGTCACTAAAACAAACAATGTTGTAAAACCAGCTAGTATATTTGGGAATCTGGCGGAGGATATTTTCCTATATTACCGTTACTATGTAGCTCAGACAAGACATTTAAAGTGTCCTGAAAGAATTTGTATATATCTCCTAGATGAAAATGGGAATCAGGGGCAGCGCCTGTGGCTCAGTAGGTAAGGCACCAGCCCCATATACCGAGGGTGGCAGGTTCAAACCACCCTCAACAAACTGCAACAAAAAAATAGCTGGGCGTTCTGGCGGGCGCCTGTAGTCTCAGCTACTCTGGAGCCTGAAGCAAGAGAATCGCAAAAAAAAAAAAAAAATTTAAGACAATGGAAATCAGGCAACCCATGGTATTGCTGCTAAGCTCTAAATTTATGATTCAATTCTTATATCGTGAGTTACACGTCACGACCTTATTCTCACTTTTTTCTTTGGTGCTAACTTCATCATCTAGTAAGTTTTATTGGTCTTCATTTTTTGTATTTATATTTTCCTATTTTATTGTATGCGTTTACTGTAAGCCACCTCAAATCACATGTTTATAGATAACCATTTCTTGACGTATTTCATTTGTAAAATTGCTGGAGGATCTGTGACATTTTGGATCAGGGGGTTACTATGGTTTTCTGTACCCTTAGATTGTAAACTTTGGAGGGGTAAGGACTTTTATGGTGGTCTCATAATGCCCAGCATCGAGCACTTTCCATATAATGTCCCCAGGATAATCTTTTTTT
>CAUYON010074553.1:0-48552 GCA_963573935.1 Arctocebus calabarensis | reverse complement strand
GTGGCGTAGGGCTTTGGCCCCTTTTGCCGGTGGTGGTGGGTTCAAACCCAGCCCCGGCTAAAAATAGCAAAAAAAAAAAAAAAAAAAAAAAAAAAAGTCGTGGGTCCAAACTGTGCTGACAGCAGAGAGATCTTCAAGGATGTGAATGTCAGGAATCAGGTCCTCAGCTCCTGCCACAGCTCCAATCTCAGGAAAGCTCTCTCCACCTGGGGACTGAGTTGACCCCCAGCAATTCCTGCCTTACGTCACCTAACACTAGCCATCATAGGGAAATGGGGCACTGTCCCTTGGCACCCACTACAAACTTGTACCCTACCAGTCAAATTCTTGCTTGAAAATCTGGCAAACATAACCACTAGAGGACTAACTGGAAGGGTATCAGGTAGCTTCTAGAAATGCTGAGAATACTTAAAGACTGGACTGGAAAAACCCGTAAGATCTAGCTGGACTCTTGCTGCCATTGGCCAGTGCTTTGCTGGCCTCTCATCACTAGACTCTCAGCATTAGATAAAAGGTGTATCTGATTGGCCAAGTCTAGATCATTTACCTGTGCCCTGGCTTTCAGGAATGGAGATGAGGGACTAGCTACACCCCTTGGGTCTCCCTGGGCGGTGGGACTTGGTTTCTTTGTGACACTGCTCTGAGGTTAGCCCATATGGGTCTTGGGGTTTCATCGGGGTTACTTGCATCCTTGATGTTCAGCCTAGTAGATTGCGTTGCATAAGAAGTTAGCTAGATGGGCAGTTTGCAGTCTTTTGCCGCTGGTGGTTCTGTGCTCTTCCTCAGCTGTGCCTTGCAGACACGCCAGGACAGCTGCCACAGAAGCCACGTGTGGAAGTGATGGCCCGTTCCGTTTTCTGAGTCATGCAGTAAATGGGCCTTTCTATTTTTTCATAGTCAGAATTTTTACCCCTACCAGATTTAACCAAAAGCAGAACTTACTTTTTCTAAAATTATAGGCTAACTTTATGATCCAGTTTTGTTTCCAATCTTGATGTTGGCTCTAAGGATTCAGGGATTACCTGAACTTTTTACTGTTGTCATCTTTGGTCATGGGCATAGGACTTTTTTGTAACTCTGGGTACAATGACTTGCATTATCATGTTTTTATAAGTCTAAAGAACTTCTAAATCTTTTGAATAAATTCATGTTCCCTTGCATGCATTTTCAAAGATGGACTTACTCTCATGCATTACGGTAGAACAGAATGAGTAAGACCAACACCAAGAAGGAAAAGAGATGCTTCTTTCAGGGTGACTTGTGAGGTATACAGTCTGGCCTACTCTCAAAATGTTTTTTTCACTGGCTTAATATGGCAGCTGAAATCTTACCACTAGAATTGCGAATTAAGATCAAGGATCCTTAACCTGAACTTGTCAGAACATCACCTGGGGAATTAAACACAACCGAACAAAAAATAACTAAACAAAAGAAAACAGTGTCAGGGTCTTACCCCAGAGCAGTTTTGTGTAATGCCTGGGGATGGATTATGAACTAGCAGGTCAAGACTGGAAGCCGGGAAGGGAAGCCCATTCATTCGTGTTGTAGTGTTCACAAGGAAAGCATAGAAGTCATTTTCACGTTTCCAAGTGAGACTGTTTCCCATCATCCCTTCTTCTTTATGTGTGTATATGATGAACTGCTATTAATGGAAATTGACTTAAGTAACTCTCTTCCTGCAACCTTAGAGAGCACAACCACAATAGGACCACAGAATTTCCAATTATGGCCTTACTTCTGGCAATGCCTCCAAAAGACTGAGCTCACAGAAACATCTATTTGCTTCATCACAGTAGCGCACATTAAAATCAGGCTGTAAACAATCCAGCTTCTCTTTCATTTTACATTTACTTTATGGAGGTGATGTGCAAATAATCATTCATGTGGAATCCAGAAATATTTTTATCTATAGTAATAGCAGATGGCAGAGCGTTTTTCACATGCCAAGTTGCATTTATTCTACCACAGTGCAATGTGGAAGTGATTACGGCCTCTTTCAAATATTCTAACTCCCCACATGCATTTCAGTTGTGGTGGGACGTTTTCTTGCATATCAGTTCAATATGTTGTAGATTTGCTTGGCATCCTTGGAATTTGTGCATAGTATAGTCACATGAAAAGTACTTTGAAAAGAAATATTTTTGAAGCCTCATGATTAAAGGTCATCAATTCAGCAAACATTTAATAAGAATATTTTGTGCGCTAAGCCAGCGGTTTTTCCACTGAGATAGGTGGGTTGGTCCCCAGGGGGGATTTTGGAAATTTGCAGGGTTGCTTTTAGTGATCATAATGATTAGCGGGGTGCTACTGGCATTTGGAATGCAGGGGTGAGTGCCACCAGCTGTCTTGGCAGCTCTCAGGACAGTCCCCAACAACGAGATGGCACCCTCCTCCCCACACTCCCCACCCATTCTGTCGAAAGGCATTCATGTAGGTGAAAAACCTGCTTATGATTATTTTAACCTAAAAGCTAATTGTGCTTTTCATATAAACACCAAGAATTTTTTAAACACGTATTTAATGTACAGTGACTTTTCCAGGAAAATTATAAATTAAATTTTGTATGTAAATTGAAGGAAAATCTTGTTTTATTTGGAATCAAGACTTATTTACCTCACATAAAATCACGTCACCGATAGAACCCAGCATGTAGGGTTCGGGTCACAAAAAGCCCATCTGTCATCACCTATGCCTGTATTTCCCACCTTTATGGGGATTCCGTACATAGGTGTGAGTGCAGGACTGCTTTATACGTCTCCTGGTGGAGGCATGCCTGAGTGTGGTAATCTGTATTATTTTACTATGTTACCTTCCCCCCCTTTTTTTTTTATTAAGTCATATACACATAGATCATGAATACATTTATGCGTATGTGGTTTCCCCCATTTTTATAGCTGGGGCATTGTGTTGAGTTGTGAGTGCGCGGCTGAGGAGAGCTCTTCGGCATCCGAGGGTGTGTGCTCATAGGGCCCAGAGGGGACACAGTGAATGCAGGGGAGGGTAAGAGTCCTGCTGGTCAAGTGTGGCTTTGGCGAGGAGCTGCAGCCCAGGGTGGGATAGGACTGGAGTGCCGGCTGGAGAGAGGGAAGGCTGGCGAGGCGGGGGAAGCGCTCATAAGCCTTGCTATTGCTTTCCAGAAACAACCGGGAGTTACCAGGGGACTTCTGCCTTGGGCTCAGCTTTATGTGTTGGACAGACTCTGCTGGAGCAGGGCACCGTTCTCTGAGCCAGGGAGAAGCCTGGAGTGATGGCAGGGGAAGAGCTCTGGAAGGTTCACGCTGTCTCCGAAGGGGTCAGCCCCAGAGGACTCATCCAGTCCCTGTGCTCTGACCACTTCTCTAGATTATCTGGGGGCTGCAGAGCACAGGAGAGATTTTTGGTGGATGGAATCTACTCCACACTGAATACGGAAGCTGTGAACAGGGACGGCTGGGACGTGTCTGGCTGTGTAGTCTCTGACGAGGAGGAGAGCACAAGCCCTCTTACCGTCCCCTGACTCTGTGCCCTGCTGAGGGTGTGGGTGGAGATTCTCCTCCATTTATTTTGTGGGTCTTTTCATTCACCTATTTCTTTCATTTAATTTGGCACAACCTGTCATTTTGTTTTGAAGGAGATTTGAATAACAGCTAGGGATTATGATTTTAATCTAGAGTACTTTTGGCAAATATGAGGTCTCATATTTTCTTATGCCAAATGGGGGAAAGTGTTCTCAAAACTTACCCCTGCAACAACAAGACTATGTAGATGTATCTGTCACACTGATGAGGGAAATGATCTCCTTAAAATGACACTCTTCTAGTTTCTCTTCCCTTTGTAGTTTTAACAAGTAATACAATTCCTAAAACACCATTATAACAAGTTTGGAACACAGAAAGGGCAATGTCACCCTCCCTACATGTTATCTGTTACTATTTTTACATTATTTCCTTTAAATCTTGTTGTTAGATGTGTGTATAAAATATTTGTGTTTGTATGTATGTGTCCTATGTTGTGCTTATAAAGAGATAACATAATTTTTTTTATTAAATCATAACTGTGTACATCAATGCAATCGTGGGGTACAATGTACTGGTTTTATATCAATTTGGAATATTTTCATCAAACAAGTTAATATAGCCTTCATGGTATTTTCTTAGTTATCGTGGTAAGACATTTGTAGTCTACATTCAGTAAATTTCACATGTACCCTTGTAAGATACACCGTAGGTGTGGTCCCACCAAGAAATAACATTATAATTGTACACAAATATTCTACAGGTCAAATACGTGAAATATGCAATCAATATTGTGAATCTTTCTTTCTTCTCAACTTCCAACTTGCTATCCAGTTACTTATGAGATACAGAATCTTAGATGCCTCCATTCAGTGGTCTTGAAGGTTATCTCAAAGTAAATACATCCAAGCTGAGCTCATGAATTATCCCTCTTTTCCTGTCCTCCTGCACCTTGGTGAATGGTTTCACTATCTTATTTAGTTTCACAACCCAGAAGCCTGGATTTATTCCTTTCCCTCACCCCGCTAAATCTATCAGCAAGTCCTTTTATCTCTGCCTCCAGAATATATCCCAAATCTATCCACTGTGCTTCACCACCTTTCCCTGATGGAAGCTGTCCTATGAAGATGCTCCCTCATGATATTAATGTTTGTGTAGTCCACTGTCACCACCCTCTTCCAAGCTGCCGTCACTTGTCACCAGTGTGTGTCATTCTCCTTACTGATCTTCTAATAAAGCTGGTTAGTCTTCTTTGGACTCTGTTCTTCCAGCAGGTAGACCATATCACTCTTAAAAATTCTCCTGTTTAGAATTCTTAATGGCCTTCCATTGTACTTAGAAAACAATTCAAATTCCTTACCGTGGCACCTAAGGCCTAAGAGGTCTACCTTTCCAGATTTATCTCATGAGTACTCATGTCCATACTACTTGCTCATAAGACTCCAGCCAGCTAATAGTCATCTGTGGGTTTTAAAAACACCAAGTTCTTTCCTGCCTCAAGCTCCTAAATACGTGCTTCTCCCTGGGAGAATCTCTCATTCCCTCCTCTGGACTTGGGAGCTCGAAATCCTACAGCATCACTCGAAGTGGCACCCCCTTGAGGACTAATCCCAGACCACTCCAGGTGGGCACGTTTATGCACAACTTGATGCCACCATTTGTAGTTTAGGTGCATTGTTTTCCCACTAGATTATAAGTTCCAGGTGCAGGAGTCATGTCTGTCTTGTTTGATGACTGAATGAACGCTTCAGAGATTTATCTTGATGTCAGGCTTACGGACATGGAATTGAAAGCCAGGTAACCGTTGGGCATTGTCTATTATCTTGGAAACTCTTTTATAAAAGAGGCTTCTCCTACCTTTGCATGATATCCTTGTGTTTGTCCAGTCCTGAAGTGAGTGGCAATGGTCACCTCCCAGCCCTGTGTCTGCACTTGGGGCCATGTGTGATACACCATCGTGGATAGTAGAAGTACAGCTGCCTTGGGGGACATCATATTGGAAAGTGGCTAGTTTTTGCTTCTGAGGACACGGGTGGAGGAAGTAGGGGGAGCAGGGGAGACTTGTCAAAGAAAGAGAACATATAGACCGAGTCCCCCACAAATTGGGATTTCCAAAAACTCATGCTCATCTAGCGGTTCAGGAAGGCATCGAGGACAGGAAACAGGCAGTTTGAAAAGTCTACCTTGGGAAGAAGCAGCCCTGTCAAGGTCTGTCCTAGCGCCATTAATGTTCCAAAAACCTGAAAATTTCTTACTATATCCTGCTGTATTGTGGATCTGAGGCCCTTTGTTAAGATGTCCTGACCCCAGAGCTGCTGCTCTGCTCAGTCCCCACCGGGTATTAACTGCTTTGTGGGAGGTGGTTCCCACAAAGGGGCACTTGCTGCTCACCCACCTTACCGTGCTCCCTTTCCTTGTCCCCCACAGGTCCCCAGGTCAGGTCCTGAATGAGGTCATTTGCTCTGCACACACCGTGAGATTATGCCTTAGATTTATACAGGTTCTGCTTTCTGAGTTATGCTTGAGAGGACAGCCTCTTCAACTGTGGAAAGAATTTGCCATTTAATAGAGGAAGACCTTTATGGCTTGTCACAGCTTTCAATCATAGCTCGTTTTTGATTCTTTAATGGTGGCACATGAGAGCAGGATCATTTTGCGTAACCACTTAGCCTGACATAGCCTTTTAAAGGGGTGAGGATCCATTTGTGCTGTCGGTGTTGGTAGTGTCTGCATACAGTTTGCATAAGAGAAATCCACAATAATAATCTGTTTTGTTCTCAAATTGCCTTTCCACTATCACTCTTCCTTGTAATAGGCAGCAGCATTGATTTGACTTGAACTTTTTCATGTTATATTTTTAAAATCTTTTTCTATCAACATAAATGGAGCCCCCACTGTGTGTCAGGAAATACATGAGTATTGCATATTTAGAGGTCCATGGGACAAAAAATATTGGCTGAGGACTTCAGAATTATAAAAGTACATGAGACCTCGTACTGAAAAGTACAGCAAATCTCAAGCAGGGTAAATAAACTAATCTACAACCAGATGATTGTGGGATAATGATAGCATGTCCAAAATGAAGAGAAAGTCTTAAAAGCCTAGAGAGAAGACAGATTGCCCAGAGTGGAACAAGTGTCCAGTTGGCAGGACATTTGTTATCCTCCTCAGCAGCTCCTGCACCTGTCCTCAAATGGGATGCTGACATGAAGACCTTTTAGGACATACAAGGACTAGGAAAATTTTTAACTCTCACGCATTTGCTGAAAGAATTACTAAAAGATGTAACTTAGCAAGAAGGAATCTGAACCCACAAATAGATTCCATTGTAAGCAGTGGCACACAGACTTTAGAGGATACCTTAATGAACGTAACTGATTGGAATAAATGCCTTTCTGTGTGTTATGATTTGAGCACTAACAAAGTGTTTTTCTCGTTGACTATGTAACTATGTTGGCTTGGTGTTCATACCTGAAATTCTTTAGTTTGTGATGAAAAAAATTTTTTTTTGCAGTTTTTGGCCGGGGCTGGGTTTGTACCCACCACCTCTAGTATATGGGACTGGCGCCCTACTCCTTTGAGCCACAGACGCTGCCCCATGTGATGAATTATTTTCACCCCAGGCGAGGGTTTTTAACAAGAGGTCCATAGTTGGAGTTCAAGCTGTGAACTTCTTAGAATCATAGGCAGCTTCTTGTCAGTGAACATTTTTTCAGATAGGCTTTGTGGCTCTCATCAGACATTTTCAGAGGCTTAGAACCTTGAAAAAGTTAATACTACTGGATTAAGTTGTTTCTTCCTATTAAAATGAAATTGCATTGATACTTACATGCTGGTAATGATCCACTTTGAATATTGGCTGTATTGATTACTTTGCAGGACTATTGTGACCCTGGAAAAAATTGTTTTTCTAAGTCTGTCTGGTTATGCATTGTTTTACACACAGCAGCGGTGGACCTGGCCCCTGTGACTGTATCTTCACATCAGGTTATTTGATTATAGTTATTATGACTTTTTTAACCAGAGTCGCTATTAAGCTATCAGAAGAAACGAAGCTTCTAATTTACCACATCGGGTATATAATAGGTTCAGTGCTATTATTTTGTTAATTAAATGTGTATTTTGTTTAATACATTGTTCAAGTGCGTGTGAGGGTGGGCAGGGGAAATAGTTCAGACCTCATCTGTACCAGTGAAATCTCAAGCTGAAACAGCTGTTAACCAGGGACCATGTGTAACTTGTGTTTTCCTCCCCCACCTTTATTGAGGCATCATTGACAAATAAATGTATTTATTTAAGAGGTATAATACGATGTTTTGATACTGTAAAATTCTCAGCATTGCCAAGCTCATTGACATATCCATCATCTGAAGTAGTTAACCTTTTTTTTTTTTTATGGTATGATCACTTAAAATCTACTATTTTAACAAATTTCAAGTGTACAATATAGCATGTGATTATTAACTCTATTCGCCATGCTGTTTAGATCTCCAGAATGTTTGCATCTTAAAACTGAAAGTGTGTACCTTTTAGCCAAAATCCCCCTACTTCTCCCACACTCCAGCTCCTGGAAACCACTGTTTTACTCAGTTTCTATGAATTTTACTTATTTAGATTCCACATAGAAATGAGATCATGCAGCATTTGTCTTTCTCTGTCTGGTTTCTTTCACTTAGGATAACTTCATATAGGTTTATCTATAGGTGAAAGAAATAGCAAGATTTCTCTCACTTTTAAGGCTGACGGATATTCCATTGCATGTGCATGGGTGTCACACACACTCACACTCGCGTGTGCACCTACACACACGCGCACACACGCATGCACCCCACACACACACACACAGCGTGGTTTCTTTATCTGTTGATGGACCCTTAGGTTGTCTGTCTGTCTTAGTTACTGCAAATAATAATATAATGAACATGAGAAGTCAGATACACATATCTCTTTGAAATAGTAATTTCAATTCCTTTGAGTTTATACACAGATATGGACTCGCTGGATCGCATGGTAGTTCTGTTTTTTGATTTTTTGGAGGAAGCTCCATGCAGTTTTCCAGAGTGGTTGACCAATTTACATTCCAGTGGACCAGAGATACCTTTTCTCCACATCCTTGCCAACACTTGGTATCATTTGATTTTTTGACAGTAACCAAAGTGTAAGGTGACCGCTCATTGTGGTTTTGATTTGCATTTTCCTGGTGAGTAGTGCTGGTGAGCAGCTTTTCCAGAGCTTTCTACCTGTTGCCCATTTGTATTGAAGGAAACAACAAGACGAAGGGCAGCCTACAGAATAGGAGAATACATTGGCGAAGCATGTATCTGATAGGGGACTAATGTCCAAAATATTAAAGAATTCATATAATTCAGTAATAACAAAATAAGTAACCCAATTAAAAAGCAGGCAAAGGAACTGAGTAGACATTTTTCTAAAGAAGACCTACAAATGTAGCTTGTTATTTAATGCAGTTGTTTTATTTTAGATATATGTATTTTGGGTGTCAATTCCACATTCTGCTCATTTGGTAGTTACTTCCTGAGGGCTCAGGTCAGACCATTTGCTTCACTTGGTGTGGTGTGGATGTGGAGTTGAATGTAGTGGTGGTCCTGTCTCTCAGGAATTGCTCTTCATTAGGATAGAGGGTGGCAGGTTGTGCCTAAATCCTCAGTCCTAGCCTAAAACCTAGTAAGGTCAAGAGGAAGTTGCTCCTAGGAGCAAAGTGTTTTCCCTGAATGCTCCTTAGGATGTCGGTGTCCACAGAACAGCTGAGAACAGGGTGAAGCATGGGCCTACTCAGAGACCACAAACCTCAAAACTTCTGGTTAGCATGTATAATTATGGTCATAGTACCAAATCTGTTTGTAATGCTATTCCACTAGAAAGTAGATCCCAGCTACTGACTAGAGCGCTCAAATGTCTGCCCCGCAAAGCCCAGGGTTTCCTTCTGCCTCTGCAGCACTCCAGAGGGTCAGATGATGTACCCTAAACTTAGATCTGGGAAGCCACATGCCCAGTTCATTATCTTACCCTTTGCAGGTCCATTTTCCCCCTCAGGAATTAAATGGACGTGATTCATTGAATGATTACCAACAGTGTGGAGAAAAGCAATGTACTTCTTAAAATGAATTATATGTTCTTTTACATCAGTGGAATTCTCTCCTTTTTGATATGTTAATAGATTCTCAGTTTTGAATGAATAAGATCGTAATCTTGTCTTAATTTTATTTTAAAGAATACCTGTATAGAGCTTAACTGAAACAGCAGGAACAGTGATGGGACTTGTGTAGACAGTGCTGAGTGCTGGAGGTTGATGCAGGGTGCGCCCTGATCTGCCGTCCTCCCCTCCCTGGTTATTTGCAATTAGATTAGGGCAATTAGATTGCAGCTCAAACTTCTGGAAACCATTTAGAGAGATAAGAAATTTATTTCACTGTATTATACTCCAAATTGTAAGTGAGATTAAGATTAATTGTCTAATAGGCTGAGCTTTTAAATTGAAAATTTCCTCCATCTTATTTTATATCTGTATGATTCACCATGAAGGTTGGTTTGAAAAGTTTCAAAAATATTGATGTTATTTTATTCTCTTCGTTTAAATTGCAGTTACTATTTTTTAAAAAATAGATTCTGGTCACTCCTTTGATCTCTCAAATCTTCTTTGTCATTTTTAGAACCAGGGAAGATTTTGTTGAACATAGAATAAGATAAGCACAGTAGTTGCTCCCTCAGCCACACTTTCACTTTCAATGACTTCAGTTACCTGCGTTCAACCACAATCCAAAAAATAAATAAATAAATAAGAAGAGAACTCTGGAAATAAAATGTTCTCAAGTTTTTTAAATTGGACACCATTCTGGATAACTTGATGAAATCTCACACAGTCCCACCCTGTCCCCCCTGGTGAACAAATCATCCCTTTGTCCACTGAACACTTTGTTGAAGTTCTCTGCCTGAGTGACTTAGTAGAAATCTCAGTTACCACGTCAAAAAAGCATCGTGTCTACAGGGTTTGGTGCTAGCCGTGATTTTAGGCTACTGCTTGGCAGGCTGGAACGTGTCCTCTAATGTACAGCCCCAGACTATGAGAATGACTTGGCTCTGTCTCACCCACAGTGTCTCGGAACCTCATTTCCCTGCAGGCTGCTGCAAGGAGCAGAGTGTATAGGGTTGGACTCTGAGCTGCACCTATAGGTCACCGAGTGTCACACTCTGGGCTCCATCCTAACCATGGCTCCATGAGCTCTTTGAGTTGAAGATCGAGCAGTTTTAACTCACCCGCTGATGCTCTTGGTGAAATAATCCTGGCACACTTGAGTCATTCATTCAATACACATTTGAGTGCCTGTCACTTTTCTAGGTTTTGGGAGTACATCTGCAAAAATCACAAAACCCACTATGCTCTTGTAGTTTACATTAGGGTCTTTGATAACTTTCAATTGCTTCCCCCACCTTCTGGCATGAGGGCTCGCTCTTCCAGGCCATGGAAATATATTCATTTGCTTGGTGTTTTTTTAAAGCTTCTAATGTTACATAGCGTGTAGGTAGATAAGACCCCATTGCTGCCCTCAGGGAGTCTGTGTGAGAGAGAGAGACAGGCGGACAGACATACTTGTAAACACTGTGCACTCAGCAAACTGGATTCGTGCTTAGAAAGGTTGAAGCAACAGCTCCAAGGGAAGGTAGTAGAACAGAAGAGCCAGTCTTCAACGGGGGCAAGATTACTCTGACAGAGGTGCTGCTGGACTTAGCTTTGTGGTCACCTGTGAGTGCTTGGGACATCTGACTGGGGTGTGTAGGACTGGGTGTTACAGTGGGCAGTGAGGAAGGAGGGAGGAGCCGGGCAAAGCTAGGTGTTGGGAAGGCTTGTGTGTGCCCTAGAAGGATCTGTGAGAGCAATGATGTGATTTGCCCCTTGTCTTTGGAGGATACTTGCTGACAGTGTATGGGGTGCACTGGAGGGCGAGAGCTGGGTAGCAAGGAGCCAGCTGGGTGATTTTCTTTCATTTATTCTTTTATTCATTCAACATCTATTCATCTGGGGTTTGCCTGTACCCAATGCTGGGCGTTTCCAAATAATTTAGATGAGTAACATTGAGGACTAAAGGCCTGACTGTAGTGATAGGAATGGCAAGGCCAGGACAAGCAGGAGAGGCATGGCAAAGGGGACATGGTGTGTGGCCCCAGAAAGGCTGGTGTAAGGTGCAGGGGTGTGTGTGTGAATGTTTGAGTGGCAGGCAGCTCGAACGCGAGATCAGGTGCTGAGAGAAGACCTCACTGTGTCGGACCCACGTTTGTGGTAGAATGTGGAGGTTGTCAAAATCAACTTTTTAAACTAAGGCTGGGAGGATGGTCATCCAGGGAACCCCACAACCAGCCTGGAAGAAACGCGGACCCCCCCCCCCCAAGGAGTGTTGTCACTTGTGTAGAAACGTATGTTTGAAAATAAATTTGATAAGCACTTGTCAGTCCTAGATGCTAGTTTAAGAAGAGCGGAACCAGTATACCAGCTTTCAAGTGTAAAGTTTAGACTTTTATTTCTTTTTGCAGAGTGACTGAAAGATAACAATATAGGAAGACAGCTTTGTAGGGTGCACGTGGGCCCCTCGGTCTCTTGGTTTAGTCTCATTTGCTCTCCATCTCCCTAGTCGGTGGGGCAGGAAACTGTGGCAGTCTGCCCTGCCGTGAACACAGATAGCCATCGTCCTTCACAATGGCTGGATAATTCCAGCTTTAACTCTGAACAGAGAAAACTGATTTCATTTATGTCGTGTGCTAAGGGGTATAAAGGAAAACTGGAAGCAGTATAATGGCTCGTCTTGACAGAACGCTTCCGCCACTGCGGAGGGGCCAACCCCCTTCTCTCAGTCGGGGAGGGGGCTACTTTTTAAGCATGTGGCAGTTGTTATTCATTGTGCTTTTTTTAAGGTAGGAAATGTTGTTCTTGGGATTGAGTTAAATGCTCCTCAGCCTAACAGACATGATGTGGAGCAAAGCCTGCAGACTGTGACTAATTGACACGCACTGGGTTAATGAGAAGACAGAATCCCTCTAATCAGTCGCAGAGCAAGCACTCACAAAGGGTCTCCTTCCCTCCTAGGACTTCCTTTGCGGGGCATCTGGCTGGGATTCTTGTCGGACTCATGTACACTCAGGGGCCTCTGAAGAAAATCATGGAAGCATGTGCAGGTACAGAGCGCCTTTGGCATGACAACAAGTTGCAAGTTCATCTTACTTTTAATGTGAACAGACGCAACCCCAGGTTTTCCTGTGGTTCATTTTAGGAATTCCCTCAGATACTTGTTTCCTTTTAAAATCATAAAGTAAGCCAGCCGGTACAGTTCTTCACACTGCTCCACAAAAGAGGATGCAAACCCAAATTTTAAATCTGAGACTTTCTTAGGGAACAAATACCAGTGTATATACTTAGACCATCAACCCTGCTCACAGAAAATCCCACGATTTCCTCAAACTACAGAGAACTGATGTGGGTTTAAAATGTTGAATTTTTCTGTAATATTGTATGAATTAATAGATATGCAAGCAAAGTTAAAGAAGAAAACCAAACCTGGGCTGAAGTGTAAGGCCTGTATTTTAGAGCATTTCAGAATGATCACTGGGTTTGGTAGGTGACGTATGTTCATACATGGTCAGACCAAGTCTATTATTGCTTGACCTTGGCTCCTGCTCTTTTTGTTGGTTTGTTTTTCTCTTCAAATCGATACTCAATGAAAATATTTTATTTGGAAATACATGCATTTTTTTAGATCTTAATTTTAAATGCTATTCTGGTTCTGACTTATAAGAAAACTGTTTTGCAAACACTTGTTTTATAGACCATGCAAGTTCTGATATTTCATCTTTTATTCATGGAGAATCTTCTGAGACTAGTTTACCTTTTCTTGAACCATAAAATAATTTGTTTCCACAGTTTGTGCCAATGACTAGTATTCTTGAGAACCATAGAATACTCATGACATTAGAAAGCTTTGCAGGCACTGCACGGTCACCTTCATTAGCAGGTCATGTTCACTTTTGGTTGATTTTTACATGTTTTGTTGCATCTAGGCAGATTCTCATCTTCCTACATTTGCTTATCATTATGTTTCCAAGTGTGCTCAGAGGAGGCAGTGGGAGCTTCATTTACTGAAAATGCCCGGTTTTATTATATTTTCAATATAATTTAGTATCATACTCATTAGTACTGATCAAGGAAAATAAATGATTTCGAATTTTAGTGTTTTATTTCATTTTCCCTTGTGTCTCAAGATTAAGTGGTTAGTAATGCATTGTATAGACATGTTATGAAATTTAGACTAGTGCTTTGTTTAATTTTTGAAGAGAATTTTCCCCACAATTATAACATTTAAATTCTTAATTTTCCTCCTTTAAGCCTTGCCTGTTTTCTGTGTTTTCTTATTTTTATATCACTCTATTTTCAAAGTAATACAATAGAAAATTAAATATAGCAACCAGAACACATCCAGTGTGGTGTGCCAATAGCCTGCAGTTTCTTTTGCCCTTTCTCTGAGCATTATAGGGACACAGGAACCCCATGGAAGATGACTGAGCATCTGGGGCAGTGGTTCTCAACCTTCCTGCTGCCGTGACCCTTTAATACGGTTCCTCATGTTGTGGTGACCCCGACCCATCAAATTATTTTCGTTGCTACTTCATAACTGTAATTTTGCTACTGTTATGAATCGTAATGTAAATATCTACCGTGCAGGATGGTCTTAGGCGACCCCTGTGAAAGGGTCATTCAACACCCAAAGGGATCGCGACCCACAGGTTGAGAACCGCTGATCTGGAGACTACTGTCTGATGCCTCCCAGAAAAGGAGGGCCATGCTGAGGGTGTTCTCCTTCACTCAGCACTGTACAATTGAAACTGTCCTTTTGCCTTTTATAGGGATGAGAAAGGGCAAAGTTCCTTGATAAGGGTAAGGAGTGTGGCTCTCCAAACACCCTTGTTGGGGGAAAGTGCTCTCTTTGGCCAAGAGCATCTGTACTTGGGCATCAAAACCCAAACTTGGTACCTTGGGAGGCAAAGACCTTTCTGATGTCAACAGTAACCTGTAAAGAACTTCAGAGAACTTCATTGTGCCCCCACAAACATCCTATTCCCTATAGAGTTGGTCCCCAAATACAAGGGAGTTTATTTTATAATTTGCTTAGAAATCATTTGAGATGGTCCTGGGCTTTGTCATAAAGAACCTCCTGATTGTTGGAAAGATTAACATTTAAAGACTTATGGATTCCATTAAAATGTTTGTTTCTTTCTTTGTTTAGGCATTTTTTCCTCTGGTATTGGCTACTCCGGACAGCAATACTACTTTAATGGTTCAGGTAAGTATTTTATTTCATCTAATTAATTTTAAGTGATTTTTACAATTATAGTGTTTGCTGCTATGGAACTACTTTAAGGTAGCAGTAGTTTATGCTATGGTAGGTCATTCACATGTTATGTGATCATGAAGCTAACTTTCCTGAGAACTAGATGAGGGATGACCCAGGGAACATTTTTGAGTAGGTTGGCACAAAAGTCCAGGGAAGGAGGTAATTCTGACATTAAAAAAAGAAAAAAAAAGTTGTAGGCTTGATCCTCATCTCTTATGTGTGATGAGGTTCTCATTAGAGCTTAATCTTTTGATTCTTGGTCTAAGGCTATATAGTGTTGGCAAAGTGTTAAAAGTTGGTTTCAGGTAGATAGTTCTTCACAGTCCACCCCATCTGAATCCAGAAAGGTCATGCATACCCTAAGATGCTAAGATAGACATTGCTCTAATAAATAATTGTGACTTAAAGAGGAGAGTACAATAGAACCTCTGTAAGTTGACACCCAAGATACTATAGCAAACTGGTCAACGTAAGGAACTAGGTGGTTCCATATGCTACAGGCTTTACAGCTGACCTAATGTTCACATCATGTGTTTGCATCTGAGTACAGTAGATGCCTGTGTTAAATAGCTAGAGAGAACTTCCTGTGAAAAGCCTAAGACCTATTGTAGGCTGAGGTCTTCCTATTCCAGCCTGGGGCAGCTACACTGCAGAATCCTGGACCAGTACTGAGAGACAGGTGTAAAGCCTGTAGCATCTGGAACAACTGGATGTCTTAATGTAGTAGAGTGAACATGTTCCTCCAAAATTCATATGTTGGAATCCTTACCCTTAAAGTGATGATTTTAGGGGAGGTGGAGCTTTGGGGAAAAATTAGTTTACAAGGGTAAAGGCTTGATGAATGGGATTAGCACTCTTACAAAAGGGACCCCAGAGTGCTCTCTAGACCTTTCTTACTGCCACGTAAGGATATCAGAAGAAGTTGGTCCTCTGCAGCCAAGAAGAAGGTCCTTACCAGAACAGACTGCGCTGGCTCCCTGATCTCAGAATTCTGGCCTCAGGAACCATGAGAGAAATTTCTGTTGTTAAGTCCTCAGTCTAAGGCTATTTGCTATAGCAGCCGAAGTGGAGTGACACATGGTTATATTAACACCAACTGAGGACTGCTATAGCTTAAATCTGGGGCTGCAGCCTTTTCTGTAAAGGCAGTTAGCTGAAGTTTAGCCTCTAAGAAGGAGCTCTGTCTGTCCTTGGAGCAGGAAAGCAGCCGTAGACGATTCATTAACAAATGGGCATAGCCGTATCCAGTAAAAATTGGTAGTGGAGTGGATTTGGACCGTGATTTGTAGTTTTTTGACCCTGGTTTAAATAATATAGGTACAAAGAATTATTGTAAACACATAGTAGTGACCTCCTCCCCAAGCTGTCCACCTCCTTCAGTTGACCTAATTTTCACAGATTGGACATGCACCACATGTACATCTCAGTGCAGTGGCCTAGTTTGCTATGTTGACCACCTCTGTATGTTGATCAGTTTGTTCCAGTCCCTGGGGTGGTCAGCTAACAGGTGTTCTAGTATATACACATTACTTTGCTTTATTTCCCACAGACTAGTTTCCCCAGTCACACCTTGTGAGCAGTCATATTGTGCAGAATATTAAACCAGCTATTGAAGGAGAGAAGAAAAGAGCTGTAGTCCCAGACTCAGAGTTCATGATTCAGGAGTGGCAGTGTAGGTTCCATTCGGAAAGATGAAGGGCTAGCTAAAGATGCTAGTACCGCCTGAGTTTATGCCTTGTTGCCTCCTGTAGCCCCCATCGCCAGTTTTCCTCTGTGACTTTCCAGCTCAGGGAGCCTGCTGGGCTCGGCTCATGCTCCCCCTCCTCACACAAGGTTCAAAAGCCTGTACTACTTATTATACAATGTCTGAAAATAGTTCACATATTTTCTTCAGTCCCAATTGCTCCTTCCTGGCAGAAGTAGGAAGCCCAATCCAGTGATATTAATGTCGTGGGTCCAGTGTTCAGCCCAGGATGGACAAGTGGAGTTGTGTTACAGAAGATTGTTCTGGGTCTTGATAGATGAGCAGACATTTGGAAAGCATGAGATACAGGGACAGGAAGCAGCATTTGCAAAGGACTGTTTGGAAATCTCCGGAACGTGTTGGAGAACCACTGAAAGATTTCATCAGAGTTTCAAAATTGTCAGAGTTAAATCTAGGTTTTGTGTGGTTCTACAGTCTTGGACCATGATTATTAGTCCTGGCTGTGTATGTAGATATGAACCACTGGAGGAGCTTGTCCAACACATTCGTACCTTGCAGTCAGCACAGACCAATGAGTCAGGATGGAGGTAGAGGCAGGGCTGGGAGTCCTTTTTGAACAGCTTCCTAGGTGATTTTAGTGGGATCAGGAACAAAAATTATAGCCTTTGAGGATTGGGGTTCCCTAAGCTTGGAGAGCACAGAAATGAATGTTATCATGCCTTAAAAGAAGCTTCCCTCCACAGGCTCTCACCTCTGCTTATTTAGATGCTTAAATTCTTAGAAACTTGGCCTTGGTGCAGAGGATCAGTTATTGTACCGTGCCAGCTCTCAGCTTCTACCTGTGGACTCACCCTAAGAGAGAAGCTGTGATATGTAGGTGTGCACAAAGCTGATAATATAGTCATTTAGAAAAACACTGCATCCTTTGGGTCATTGGATGTGGAGACCAGTTCACACTGACTAAAGTAGAATAAGAGGACTTTACTGGCCTGTGTGACTAGAAAGAGCTGGGTTGGATAAGAAGACCATCATGATTCTATTTCTTCTGGTGGTTTTTTCCTTCTTGTTGAGTTCATTCTCTCCATGGGGCACAGGGTGTGATATCTAACAGTTTGAAGTTGCTAGAGGGAGGAAAAGGGCTTCTCTTCTGGTTCAGTTTTTAAAATCCCCAAAAGAAACAGCAGTGCTCTTCTGGGCAAAGAGGATAGTAAGAACATACTTGGCACAGATATGACTTAAACTATCACAGATTACCTGGTCTCAGCATCTTATGTGACAGCTAGGAAACCAAGGCTTAGCAAGGTTAAGTAGTTGGGCTAAAGTCACATGGGTAGTCTGCAATAGAATTAGAAAAAAAGTGTACTTCCCTGATTCCTAACCCTTGCTTTTTCTTTTGTGCAAGGAGGAGAGATGGGCACGCTGCCTGTTTAACCTTACAAAGTAGGGCAGTTCCACTTATTGACTTGGATCAATTTTTTTAACTTTATTTATGTATTTATTTATTTATTTATTTATTTATCTTAAAAAGAAAGGAAACTTGCTCCTCTCCTTCTTATGGAAAAGGCGTAGGCACAGTATACTCACAGACCAGAGAATTAAAGGCAAAAATAAAAGGCCCTTTTGCCTTTCTCAACTTCCATGAGATTACCATATTTATATTCACTGCTCTGAAGTGATGGGATTTCTTCAAAGGAAGAGCTGCATAAGGCCAGGTGGCCATGCTAATGGCCGTTTGGGAACTTTTATGAGAGCCTGTGTATCTCTGACAAGTAATGATTTATTCTTAACATGGATGTCCTTAGCTGGAAAAGTCTTTATAGGTCAAAGAACCTTATGAATGTTTAAAAAGCTGTTACCAATTTTTCTAATCTTGCTGGTGTTTCTTGATCTCCTTTGCCATGAAATCCTGCTATGTGTATAAGGAACAGATGGAGTAGTTAATAGAATAATGGTAACCAGATTTTTTTTTTTGCTACAGAGCTCAAGTGTATAGCTAAAAAAAAAAAAAAAGAAGAAAGAAAGAAATGAAACTGGTATTTATCGCAGGACATAATTTAAACTTACTTAAGTGTTGGATTGTCAGATTTTTATAGGAATGTTTATTATAGAGATTTAAAAACATCTGATTGGACCAGTGAAATAACTGTGGAAAATTTTGGGTCCTAGGAGATTTGTTCTTATTATTATATATATGGATGATATTTTTGGTCTTGTTGATGATTTATGATCGATGATATGGAACCTTTAACCACACTAGTCTTTTTGACTTAAGGCACCAAAAGTTTCCCATTCCCTCTCCCCATGTTTCATCTGACAAGTACCAAATTAGTTTTCATAATAGTCAGATGTTGAGAGTTGTTGACTTTATTTCATTAAAGCACTGCAAGGTTGTTTTTAAGTAAGAAATATCATGAATAAAAAATGTTGCCTCAAATTACTCCATGTATACCTGGTGATTAAAACTCTGTGGGTGTATATAGTCTGTATAGATAAGTATTCATAGACTTTGGGTTATTTTGGAATTTGAATTAGCTGAGCATTCTGAGGGATGGATAGGTCGAAATGCTGGGTAGCCCTTCCCTAACAGAATGACTTTCCACAGGGGGTTGAAAGTGATAATGAGCCCTATGGGAAATTACCCAGTATGTTTTTTATGTTGCAATAAAATAATTGGCACTCTTAGGGAATTGGGTGCTTTCTCTGTTCAGGGATTGTGGAAGCATCCCGTGGTGTCTGCTGACTTACCCATAAATATTCCACTGATGTTTCAGAATGGTTGCCCCTTTATTTGTTCTTTCTGATGTAGATGTGTTAATTGTGTTTTCACCATTTGTCTTCATACTAGGTCTTTTTTTGGTCAGGAGTATAGAGCACTACCGCAATCTCCTTTACTCTCCAGATGTGAAACTAGCTGATGTCCCTAACACAGCAGTGGGAGCTGAATTTTTCCGATGGTTCTATTGGGTAGAGACCAATTTAAGCGGAGTGTCTGTATTTCACATTGTATCCAGATCTAATTTTGGCCCTAAACCAAGTGAGGATTTGGAAAATTTACTTATCTCCTTCCTCTGTTTTAAATATCAATAATGTTAATATTCTTATATGGAAAACATGAGAGAGAATAGGGAAATTGTATTATTGGAGGTATTTAGTAAATCTCCACCAATTTTTACTGCATTGAGGTAAGGCTTTTCAGAATTAGTCTCTAAAATCCTGAACATTTTAATTTAATATTTATTTAAATCGATCATTTTTGTTACTTTCAAGGACAATTCAATAAAATATAACTAAGCTAGAAGAGCTTTATAATAATCAGTAACAATCGCCAAAAGATCTGAACATATATTTCTTCAAAGATGCCAAAAAGATGCCCAACATCATTCATCAGTCATCAGAACAATAGGAAGATAACCATTTCATACCCACTGGGGTGACTACAATTGAAAAAACTGATAACAGCAAGTGTTAGTGAGGGTGTAAGCAACTAGAACCCTCATACACGGCTTGTAGGAACATAAAATGGTGCAGCTGCTTTGGGATATATCTTGGCAGTTCCTCTCTGAGATCTATACTCAAGAGAAATGAAAACATGTATCTACTAAAAAATTTTCAGAAATGTTTATAGCAGCATTATTCATAATAGTCAAAAGGGGGGAATAACCCAAATGTCCATCAGTTGAAGCCTATATAAAGTATAGTACAGCCATACAGTGGAATATTATTTGATCATAATAATAAGGAATGAAATACTGATACATGTCACACTGATGACCATTGGAAACATTATGCTAAAATAAGTCAGATATAAAATACCACAAATTACCAATGTAATTCTACTTAAGTGAATTATCCAAATAGGTATATCTGTAGAGACAGAAAGTAGATTATTGATTCCTTAGAGCTAGAAGATGCAGGAGCTTGATGTCAACTGAAGGGTACAGATTTCTTTTTGGGGGGAATGATGTAAATGGTCAAAATTGATTGTGATGATGAAAGCACGATGACAGTATAACTCTAAAATATCCTAAAGACCGTTGAGATGTACTCTCTAAATTGATAAATTGGTATGTCACTTAATAACTCAGCTGTGCTAAAAAGATCAATAGACACAAATTTGTTACATGACAGATATTTATATAAACACAAAATTATATTAGGTCATCACCTGAAACTAGATTCATGTGTTTTATTATCACTTTATTGCTTATATGAAAACAAAGACTAGTAGAGTACTGAATTATGCTTCCTTTTTAATCTTGCATGTTAGGAAAGTCTTTTATTCATAATAATATAAAAGTAAATTTTAAAATTGCCTCAAGCCCAATTATCAATAATTCTGAAAATGAAATCTCAGCTAACCAGGGTATACCATGCAGTGTTGCTTTTGTGGCCTGTGTTTTATTCCATGGTCTTACTGAAGCTCTAAGTCAGGCCCTGGCTATATGGGATAATAGACTGGTGACACGAGACTCACATGAACGTTAGGAATTTTCATCAACAACCAAAAACACATTATTTGAACATTTGAAGCATCATCTCCAAAGAATACAATAATGAGAGAGAAGTAGGAGAAAAATGAAACAGACTATTATTTCTCCCTAATTATGCCAGAATGAGATTGGTGACCTTCTGTGGAAATAAAGATCTCATCCAAACAAAATCTGTAACAGTTGGTGATTAAAGAAAATATATGGAGTAAATTCAAACTGACTGAGAAGTTTGATGGAAATATCTTGCAGAATTGAACTTTGCTCTGTTATTTACCCTTATAAATGAGTAGCTCGAGATGGTAGTAGCAAAAGCAATACGGAACGAGCACGGTGTCTCTTCTCTCTTATTTTACCTATCAACCAAGTCATTTTTTGAAAGGAACTAAGATCTCTTATACATGTATAGACTTATAATTACATAAAAATTGGTTTATACCTCTCAGGCTTACTAGTGTTTGAAATGTTCCGTAGTATCTCTACTAAACACTGGACTGCCTCCCTGTATGGAGCCCGGAGACCAACCATGTGTTGTTTCTTCCATTCTCTTGACTCAACTTGGGACTTCCTGAAAATAGTTCAAGTATTGAATAGTTACAAGTTGAAAATCCACTCTGTGCATCAGTTGCCTTTTCCAGTTTCTTCTCCAGGACTTCTAAGGACCTTCCAAGTTAAGATCTCCTTTCCTTGTTAGCACTAAGACTCCTTCATGTCTGGCCCTATGTCAGGCACCATAAACACAACCGTGAAAAGACAATTATTGCCTGCCCTCTGGAAGGCCTTGTCCATTTGCTACCTTTTCTTATTTCGAGGGTGATGATGATTCTCAAAATGATGACATAAATCATTTGCTTGTCTTTGCTTTAACAAGACAAGAAGTATGAAACAAAAGATCAGTCCATAGCTGTGTTCTGTGACCTTTTCACTGTGCCTCCAGGCCATTCTGGATATCAGAATCACTATCCGTATGGTGGGCCTGGTCCCTCTCAAGAAGTGCCCGGAAACTATGATGTGTACACCGCGGGCCTGAGTGAAGAGGAGCAGCTGGAGAGGGCATTGAGAGCCAGCCTCTGGGACCGAGGTAGGAGTCTTGCATCCTTCAGTCATTGTAAAGCCTGTCTCACCTGGTAAGATGGTCTGAAAAAGGGCTATTTGTAGCAAATTAAACTTTAAACAGTTTATAAAAAGGACATGTGGATGAAAAATGTGTGCAGATTGTGATTACAAAGAATAGGGTGTGATGCCGTATTCCCGGCACCCTAAGCTAATGAGGTGCCAGACTGCGTGTGTATTGTTAAAGTGGTTCTTTTTATAGGCCTGCTGTGCTTGATGCCTCGGCCTTAAAGTCAAGAAACTTAAAATTCTTAGGCACTTGGTAAAAAAGGGGGACTTGAATTTGGAATTCATATCTATAAAGCAGGTTCTGTGTTACTGTATTATCAAAGTATTACATCCATCTCCCTCAAAAATCACATGGGCTAAGAATTCTGCTGAACCAATCTCTCTGGGGACAGAGCCTAGGAATTTGTGTTTTTATAGGCTTTCTGTATATCAGTTTGTAAAAGAATCTTTAAAAAGAACTCCTGTATTCTTCCATCTTCATTCTGGTTTTGGCTTATGAGTTCAGGTATTACTGTTTTTATTATTCTTTTAGTAGTGACTAAAAATCTGTGCATTCAAATAGACATTTAATGAGGTCTCATTATGTTTCATGTACTGTGTTAGATACAATAGGGAACACAGAGACGTGAAAGATGGTACCAAACGTTCACGATCTCTGGTTGGGTATGTGCCTAAGTAGGACTGAGCCTTTTCTTACTGAGGCTGGCATATTTTCACAGAGGAGGTGGCATTTGAGTTGGGCTTTCAGGAATGTATAGAATTTGCAGAGATGTGGAAAACGTTGCAGGTAGGAGGCTGAGTATCGAGGTGTGCACAGAAGTAAAGGCTATGTTCAGCCAGTCCCCACTTCTAAACGGAAGTGGGAAGAAGAATGGGAAACTAGGCTGGGGCTGGGTGACTGAATTCCTAGAATTAAATAGGCCAATGCATACAGCCTATAGTGTAAATGCCAGTAGAGCTCTACATGGGACAGTAATGTGATCAGGGTTGTGTTTTATGAATCTGGCAGCAGATTCTGCAAACAAGGACTGAACACCTGTGGGGTAGCAAGCATGATGGTAGATGATGAGAAGCCATGAATTATGACAACATAGTTTCTGACTTTATGGACGATAGTAAGCAGGAAGACAACTTGGAAGACTTTATTGCTGTGGTCTGAACAGAAACGCAGCCTACATTGTGAAGGTGGCCAGAGAAGTGGGGAGGAAGAGATTTATTAGTATATTTTAGGTGAAGACTATCAGAACTGCGATGTGCCAATAGTCTTATCACTTTGTAACAAATTGTCCTGAAACTTGTGGCTTAAAATGGTAAACATTTATTCCTGCTCATAGGGTGTTGGGCAGGTAGGCCAGGCTTAGCTGAACTTGGCTTGTGAGCTAAGGTGTCTACAGTGGTCCACTGGGGCTGGCTGCTCTTGGGATCTTGTTTACGTGCCTGACCAAATGTTGTCTGCTGGTGGTGACAAAGTCACTCCTTCCAAAGCCTGGGCTAATTCACAAGGCTGTAATGTCAGGTTTCCAAGAGAGTAATGCTTATGGTGGTGCAAGGTCAGCTCCACTGTATTCTGTTACCAAAGCAGGTAACAAGACAAGTTCAGATTCGTGGGTTGGGGAAATAAATTCCACCTCTTAGAGGAAGAACAGCAAAGTTGCTTTGCGATGGTTTTGGACAGAAGGAGAGGTGGAGTATTGAGGTATTTCTGAAGTCCCTGTACCACGTCATCAGTGGGCTGCCAGCATTACAAACATTAGCTATGGCATTACAAAATCTGGGGAAAGGTCCCCAGAGCCTGTGTTTTAACCAATTTGCATGATTATTTCTGTGTGCGCAGGGTTGTAATTACTACAGGGCTGGATGTGAAATGTTATGGGACCGGCACGACAGGGCTGAACTTCTCAGCGTGGACTCAGTACAGCCCATCTCCGGCCTCTGCCAGGCTGACTTCAAGTAAAATCCCAAGAGCCAAGGACTTTTTCCTTCATTATACGAAGGATTTGGACTTAGATTTTTGAGGGACAATATCCAGTTTTTACCTTCTTTTAAGAAAAAAGGTACTTTAAAGTAGCAAGGCTTCAAAAATGATTAAAGGGTGATCAAAAGTCAGAGGGAATAATTAGGTACCCTGAGTCAGAATATTTGAAAGTGAAATAAAGAAAATCTCCCATGTTAATGTAGTCAGAGAAAGGAAAGGCCAGAGCACCGGCATACGTTTTGTAGTTTTATTTCTAAAGGTTTGCTATGTGCCCCCGTCAGCAGTTACACAGTAGTTAGCAGAGGCACTGGGAACAGCAGTAGTAAGTAACAGTACTTAGGTGTCTTTCTCAGAAAGAGAAAGAAAATAATGATTTCCTTCAGTAATTTTGTCTGTCTCTCTCAGAGACATGAGCTTAGAAGATGTGTTGATGAAAGCATCTTCTGATGGGCCTAAAGATTTGGGAGCAATTTCAGAGACCTGAATCTACTTACAGGGGAAGAGTCTTACATTTGGTGGATCAGAGGAAGTTAGAATAGATTTTTGCAACTTTTTCCTTAATAAAGAATATATTTTTTATTAGGTTAATGTAAATAGTTACTATTAATTTCTCCTGCTTAAAAATAAATGGTATTTAAGGTTTTAGTAACAGGTTAAAAATATAAATAAAACATATGCTCGTGAGAGATTTCAAAAGTAATCTGATAGCAGTATTAATTTTTCATAAATTTAAATCTTGTTCACTATAAAGAACTTCATGTAAAAATAACTGAGAACAGTATCCTAAATAGCAATAAATATAATTTAAATGTTTCTAAAACCTTTATCTTAAATAGTCTTTTATGCTTTTTCATCTTATCCTTAAAACATTTTAGTGAAGTTAACAAAAGAATTATTTTTATGTTAAAAAAAACTACAAACCTTTTTGTACCTCAGGAACTATAAGACTTGTTTGGTAAGAAGAATATTTCTGGGATTTTTCTGAAGCCAATGGTTTTGTTTCTGCCTCTGCCTAACTGGTTGTTTGGGGTAGAAATATCTAGCTTTATTAGTATGGTGTTAATTTCTAAGGTTCTTTATGTATAAAACTGCCATAATTTGAGAGATCCATAGTTTGTACTGAATTACTTTTCACCATCTCACCTTTTAACACAGTCATCAATTTTTTTCCTCCTACAGTTGTATTTTCAGAATTTAAAGTGTTCTTTTCTTTCCATTCACAGAAAATCACAAAGCCCTCAGTACTTGACATCTGTCACTCAGATGGCTAGTGGATACGTCTGAAATGTAGCAGCTGTGCTTAGCATTCTGTCTTACAGTGAATACCAATGTATCTAGTCTTTTTTATTTTATGAACAGATAACTTACATTGTTAGAAGATTGCTTATTGAATAAATTGGGTTGGGAAAATTAAGTAACTTGGAAAAAATTAAATAGCAGGTAAGATCCTAACCACACCATGTACTCAAATTCTAAACTAATCAAATGAAATATAAAAATAAAGACATATTTTAAAAACAAAAGAAACCATAAAAAGATAGTGAATCCCTAATTGCTGAGTTTTGGATATAGGACTTTCCAAATATAAAAACAATTGAAATGTTATTGAATAGAAGAGCAATAGGTTCTCTAACTAAAACTATAACAAAGAATATTATTAACATGTAAAGAACTCATCCAATGCAGTAATTAACATTAACTTCTGTTAGGAAAATGGAAAATAATTTGAACATATCATTCAAATAAATAAGATTAGCCAATGTACAGTCTCAGCCATTTTCCCTAGTCAGGTCTCAAGCTCTTGGCCTCAAGGCATCCTCCTGTCTTGGTCTCCCCAAGTGCTGGGATTACCAGCGTGAGCTGTGGTGCCTGGCCGGTACAAGTATTTCTCTGTGCCGGTGATGAGAATGCAAATTAGTATAACTTTTCTAGAAAACATTTTGGAAATGTATGAGTAAGAGGCTTACCTTCAGTAATTCTTTGAACAGGAATCTAGCCCAAAGAAACATAGAGAAATGATCCAAAATTTGTATATAAATTATTTACTTCATAATTAAATGCAACAACATTAGCTTAAGTAGATTGAAGTTTGCACAACAGTGTGAGCAGGTGTTAAATCAGTTATGGTTTAGTTGTAAAAATGGGAAATAATGCATCTATTAAGAATAACATTTTTGGAAAATTTAGTGTTGTGAAAATATGATTGCGATATAATTATTGAATGAAAAAAAGTAAGGTACAAAATAGGATGTACCATATGATTAGAACTTTATAAAATAACCAAACTCAAACCAAGTATTTTTCCATAGGGAAAAAAAAAGTAAAAAATAATAAAATCCTTTTTAAAATGTCTTCTTGGTATCTGGTGCTTAGTAAGGCAATTGCAAAGTCTAAGGAAAATAAAATTGAAATTAATATAAACAATTTGTAAAGCAGCGTCCTTTGCTGTTGTTGATTACCGTCTAATGTACTGTAGATCAGTTTTCTTGAAATTAGTTCCATATGCTGTTTAAAACATTCACTGAAAATAAAATTCTGTGGTCAAACAAGTTTAGAAAACATTAATTTAATAAGTTGGTTTCTTAATTGCAGAACTCATTTGAATCATCAGTAATATAGCAGTGTCATTGGGAATCTTCAAGGGGGTATAGTTTTCAGTATTTTCCAACTTTGTTTGAATATAGAATATAGAGTGTTTGGTGAGGGGAGGGAGAGAGGACAGAGAGAGACAGTTATTTTCGTTGAATCTTTTGAATGGAGGCTGTAGACATCCTGTTACTTTGCCTCTAAATCCTTCAATGTGTATCTCCCAAGAATCAGGGACGTTCTGCTACTTGTCCATGGTACCACTGTCACATTGAAGAAAATTAGTAGTAATTCTCTAATAACATCTAATATTTAATATTAAGACTAATATTTAATGTATCTAGTTCAAATACACAAGTGCCCAATTTTCTCAGAGAATGTCTTCTCTAGCCAATTTTTAAAGGTCCTAACATCGCATTTGATTTTTGTTTCCTATTAATATGAAACTATGCCCTGTTTTTTGTAATGATTTTTTTTGCAGGGCACCTATCTCATTGAGTTATCGAAATCCCCCATTTGTCTGGTTATTTCTCATGGTGCTATTTAACTTATTCTTTTATTCCCTGTGTTTCTGTACATTGGTGGTTCCATTTGAGGCCTTAGTTAGGTTCAGGTTAAACCTGTTTCACAAGACTGTGTCATAGATGATGCTGTGTTCTTCATATTGCATCATATCGCAGGTGCACAGTGTCAGGCCATCCCGCTGAGACTGTTGAGTTTGATCACTGGGGTCAGGTGGTGACTGACAAATCTGTGGCAAAAGGATACTTTGTCCCTTTGTGCTCTTTCCCATTCCTTTGGAGGTGATATCATTCTCTGATTGTGTGAATATCCTCACTTCCCAAAAGCCTTTAAACTAATGGTGGTTGTAGTCTGGTAATCTTTGCAAGACTATCCTTTATTTCATTGGATTTCTTGTTAATTTTTTACTTACTTTACGTTTCTCTGTAGTACAATTTACTACTTGTGATGTTGTTACGTGAGTTTTGACAAAAGCATAGACTTGTGTATCCGTAACAACAATCTAGATATAGCTCCAAAACTTTCCCTCTGGCTCCCTCTTTGTAGCCAACTTCCCCACCCCTCATCTTCAACAAACACTCATCTGTTCTCTACAGCCATAACTTTCTCTGAATGTCAGATAAATGGAATCATACAAATAGTTCTTGGTGTCTGGCTTCTTTCACTCTCCCTGTCAACTGTATTAATAATTTGTTTACTTTTATAGTTGATGGCATTTTATTGTATGGACATACCACAATTTGTTGGATTTTTTTTTTCTACAATCTTTTCACCAATTGAAAGACATTTTGATTGTTTCCAGGTTTGCGTTTATTAATAAAACTGCTATAAAACTTTACATACAGGTGAAATTTCTGTGAACATACGTTTTCATTTCGCTTGAGTAAATGCCTAGGAGAGGATTTTCTGGGGCACTCATGAGGGAAGTGCATGTTTCTTACAAGATGGCCTACTTTGTTTACAAAGTGGCTATACCATTTTCTGCTCCCGCCAATAGTGTGTGAGAGTTCCAGCGCCATAGATCCTTCTCAGCACTTGGTATTTTTAGCAGTTTTCATCTTAGCCATTCTAATAGATGATTAATGCTGTTGGGTTGTATTTTTAATTTGCACTTTTATGATGACTAATCGTGTTTTTTTCCATGTGTTATCTGTATATCTTCTTTGATGAACTGTTTGTTCCATTATTTTGCATGTTTTTATTGGGCTATTTGTTTTCTGGGTTTTTTGGTGTTTTTTTTTTTAGCAGTTTTTGGCTGGGGCTGGGTTTGAACCTGCCACCTCCGGTATATAGGGCCAATGCCCTACTCCTTTGAGCTACAGGCATTGCCCAGGCTATTTGTTTTCTTAATAGAGTTTTGAGAAGTCTTAATATATTCTGAATACAAGTCCTTTATCAGATACATGATTTGCAGGTATTTTTTCCAAGGCTGTGGCTTTTCTGTTCTTTCTCTTAACAGTACCCTTTGTGGCATAGAAGTTTTTAATCTTGATAAAGTAGACTTTATCAGTTTTTTTAAATATCAAGCTTATTGTTGTATCTAAGAATTTTTTTGCCTAACCTAAAACCATGAAGATTTTGTCCTACATCTTCTTCCAGGAGTCTCATAACTTTAACATTTACATTCAGTTCTATAACCCATTTTTGATTTAGTTTTTGTATAAGATACGAGGTATGAATCAAGGTTCATTTGTTGCCTATGGACTTTCAAATATTTCAGTCCTATTTCTGAGAAGACTATCATTTCTGCATTGAGAAGTAACCGCTGACTCTGTTTCCGTGACTCTATTTCTGGACTCGGTAGTGATGTGTGTGGAGATCTGTACCTTTACCAATACCGTACTCTTTGATTTCTGTAGCTTTATAGTCAGTCTTGAAATCAGGTAGCATGAATCCTCCAACTTTGCTCTTTTTCAGAATTGCTTCTGACATTCTAGTTCCTTTGCCTTTCCCATATAAATTTTAGAAAAATCTTGGTGGTATCTCCACTAAAAAGGTAGGATTTTGATTCTGTAGATCAGTTTGGTAAGAATTGGCATCTTAACAGTAATGAGTTTTCCAATCCATGAATTCAGTGTATTTCTCCATTTATTTAGGTCTTCCATGATTTCTCTGAACAGTGTTTTATAGTTTTGAATGTGCAGATCCTCCATATATTTTCTTAGATTTATGTTTTTGGAGGGGAAGGTACGCTATTGTAAAGAGCACTTTAAAAAGATTTCTGTGTCTGTTGAAGTGATTATATACTCCTTCTTTAGTTTATTAACAGGCTAAATTACTTGGATTTTACAATTGAAGCAAGTTTGCACTCCCAGGGTAAATCCCACATAGTTGGGATGTATTACAGTTCATTCTGATAAAAATGCCTTGTGTACCTGTATGCTGCTGTCATTGGGTGGGGTCTTCTATGCATGTTAGTTAATTAGATGAGCTGAGCTTAGTTTGTTTCAGGCCTTCTGTATCCCTACTGATTATTTGTCTACTGTGTTACTGAATACCGTGTTCTGAATTATGCAGAATTATGGTAAGATTGACTGCATAGGGTCCATGGCTATCCTGGATCTACCAGAGCCTTCTGATCCCCTGCCTTTACCTTGGTCTCAGAATAGGGGCTGGTTTGCCAGAGGGATATTCTCAGTGTGTGCTTGAGCTTCGGTTTCAGGTCCTCCTTTTGTGCAGTGTGCAGTGACTCAGGTTTTCCTTCCTGACTGTTGCCCCTCTCCCGGTGGTATACTGCAATTCCATGTTCCTCTGAGCTCCTTAGTCAGTGGTGGGAGGCGAGTGGGTATGTTCTGATTAAGCCTCACTGGTGGTCAGTCACACTGGCTCTGGGCTTGGTGGTGTGGTTTTCTCAATGTTTCTGCCCCTCCCCTAGAGTTAGAAGTTGTGTTTGTTTGTTTTCGCTTCTCTAAGCGGTAATAGGTCTTTGCCAGTTGTGTAAGGGGAACAGTTGTTTTTACCCTTTTTCCAAGTGTTTAAGGCTTCTGTTCCATAGGGACAGAAGGGAGAAGGAGCGAGGCAGCCTTTCATGCCTTTTTGCAGTGGCTGCTATTCTTTCCCCCAGGACTGTACCATTATAACCAAGGATGCTTTGGACTCTGACCAGTCTCCTCCATGAGACCAGCTTCTGAGAAGAGCCTGAAAGTGGTGTGAATTCCTTGATATCATAGTTCCCAGGGGTTGTGGGTCCTCTTGCTAGCTCACACTCAGCCTTTACCATCTGTTTACAATTTTGGCCAACTGCTTTTTGCTGGTGTCTTGGCAGAACCTGTCCTACATAAACAAGTGTCCCTGCATTAGTTTAGACCTACGTTCTGTAGTTGGTTGCCCTATTACCTGATCTCTTTGCTGAGCTCAAGAAAAGTTATTAATCTTCAGATTGTCCAGCAGTCAGGATGGTAGTGATGGTGCTCTTTTCAGATTTTCACATCCCAAGTGGAAACTGGGAGTGTTGCTTAGTCTTCTTTGTTGAATCTGTCATTCTGTGCACATTTATTATATTTACCAGGCTCTTTTTCTTTTCAAATAAAGATCTTTTGCTTTAAAAATGGGTAGAAACTGTATTTTCTTCTAAAAAGCCTTGATACTTAATTCGTCTTGGAGTCCCAGTGTTCGTAGTAAGTTGTTAGTGTAATAGTTACTAAGAATACTGAGTTTTGCAAGGGCCAGCTAACAAATTTATTTGGTAGAAAGAATGCCAGCGTACACCACATAACAACATTTGGCCAAAAATGGACTACACATAAAAGTTCAAAACTTTTTACTGTACCTTATCTATGTTTATATATACAAATTCTTATGTTGTGTTACAGCTGCCTTCAGTACAGAAACTTGATGTGCAGATTTATACCCCATAACCTAAGTGTGTAGTAGGCTATAGCTATACCATCTAGATTTGTGAAGTCACTCTACGATATTTGAACAATGACAAAATCACCTGGTGACATTTCTTAGGCTGTATCCCTATTGTTAAGTGATACATGATACTCTTTAGTTAAATATATTATAATGGTAAATTAAAGAATCAAGACAGCAACTTTCTAAACTCAGAATTTGCTATTATATTTCTTAATGGTACCTAACCATAACAAAAAGTCCTAAAGGTCCTGCCAGGAATAATAACACCTAAGTAGCCCGTGTAGAAGAAATATTGAAATTGTTATTATTCAAGGGGGTTACACATTTACTACTATTAACAGAAATCTTGTCTTGTTCTGTTGGCAGTCTCAGCTTATATAAACAAGTCTAAGAGGCAGCTGATACCACAATAATAGAAAATTTGGGGAAAAAGCCATCTTTTTCTTTGAGTCAAAAGGCAGATGCCATCTAGAAACATTAGCTCATTGCATTTTTTCTCTTTCCCCTCCCCCACCTCCCTCCATGTATAATTTGTGCTTTTTTTTATTCAATAGTCTGCCACCAAGTTCAGCTGGCGCTGGTTACAAAGCTCTGTCCTTTTCAATTTCTGTCTGCCAGCCTGGAGCACGTGTACTGGTTCAAGCTGGAAATCCTTACTGACATGTGGAGTAACTTGTGGTTCTTTTCTTAGACTCCTCTGAAAGGCAAATGGCCACAATCACACTTTGGCTGTCTTGTGAAAATCAAGCAGAATTGTTATCCCCCACCGTGCACTGTACAGTTGGGGTTGCTGGTTAGCCATATGTGAAACCCTAGCAGAATGTTCTGCAAAGGTCTTGACTTGAGAACAAACCTGATTACTGCTTTGTCTCATAGATTTTAGATGTAAAATTACTAGGGAAGCCAATATTGGGGGAAAAAATTAAGTTTCAAATTAATATCTAGTGGTTTTGTTGTTAACAGACCATTTGATGATATCTTCAAATCATGTTTATAGGGACCAACTGAGATATATTTTAAGTGGGAATAAAAGAGAATCTGTTTTAAGCTGAACATTTTTCTTTTTACTAAAGCAATATCAAGGTATGTAAAAGCAGAATTTGTCTTATTATTTTATGGAAATTTTTGAGAAAATGAAATAATTGTGTTCATGTTCTTTTAATCTTTAATGATGTGATACAAAAAGAAATGCATGGGGACAGATCACCTCCTCCCAATGATCTGGGGAAAAGGCGCTCGCCATTTTGGGCATTCCAGTATGTCTGTTTCTGGTAGGGTCCTGTCCCTTCGGCTCTCGCTTGGGCTCTCCGGGTCTCCGTGGATCCTAGCAGCACCCCTTTCTGGTCGTCAAATTCTGAGATCCACGCTTCGGTGGAATTTTCTCCAATTAGGTTTTGTGAGTTGCGACCTGCTGTCCTCCCTGTGGGAGGGGCCAGCTGCCCCTCCGCTGGGCAGGGGGAAACGGTTTACAGCAGTTTCAGTGGTTGTAAACTATATTTCATACACAACAATCTACCAACTTGCTGTGCATATCCAGCTGCCCATCCACTCCAATAATTCACACGGGGAAAGATCCAGAGCTCCCTCCCTCTCACCTGCTGACCGGGGAGAGAAGGGCTATGGGACCATCTCCTCCGCCATCTTCCGAGAACCTCTCTCTTCCACTCTACTTAATTGGGAATTAAGTACAAGTTTGGAATTTGTACAAGTTTTCAAAGATTGTAACTTGAAAGGTATTACATGCAAAAACATAGTACCAAATTTAAAAATTTTTTTTTGTTTTTATTAAATCATAACTGTGTACATTAATGCATTTATGGGGGTTAATGTACTGATTTGATTTGATGTTGTATGAAGGATTATGTTATAAGAACAAAATGTGGAACTAAAAAAAGTGTCTCCTCAACAATTTTTTTTTTACAAGTTACAACCAGATGGAATCTATTGTAAAAGCTAGTTATGTGGTAGCATACTTAAGAGCAAAAAAAAAAAAAAGCAAAAGCAAAAACCTAGTTATGTGCTAGCATACTTAATAGCAAAAAAAAAAAAAAGAAAAAGAAAAAAAAAACTAACCAACCCCCCCCCCCAAACTATTTACTAATAGTGAATTATCAATGGTAGCTACTTGCTGCACAGCTAACCTGTTCAGAAGAGATTCAGGGCTATTTGGATACTAAAAAAGGTTGGGCACAGGGGTTCACACCTATAATCCTAGCACTCTGGGGGGAATGCTTGAGCTCAGGAGTTCAAGATCAGCCTGAACAAGGGCAAGACCTCATCTCTACTAAAAATAGAAAAATTGAGCATGGTGGCACATGCCTGTAGTCCCAGCTACTTAGGAGGCTGAGGCAAGAGTATTGCTTGAACTCAAGAGTTTGAGGTTGAGGCTGCTGTGACCTATGATGACTCCAGGGCACTCTGCCTAAGGCAAGAGAGCAAGGCTTTGTCTCAAAAAAATAAAAACAAGACTAAAATGGATGCTAACACCAACAGGCTGATACCAGTTTCAATGGCCTCAGGGTGTGGAATTCACCTGAGGGTCTGTTAAAGCCATGTGGCAGCTTATTGTTTCAATGACCCATTCAGCAGGGCTTTTAGTTGTTTGAAAACTATAACTAGCAGGTTGGAATCAAATCCAGAGTTCCCAGGATGTGGATCTCATCACTCCCTCTTGCTACTGTTCAAATGAGCTACTGTTTTCTCCTATGGCCCTTCCTGAATACAGCTTCTCAAAGCTGCCTTTTGGGGCTACACAGTGTTGGGGGGTCCTTGAGGACCAACCTTGTTTTTTCTAAGTAAGGTATGGTGGAGTTTGGGGCAGGACTTCCAGGTGATGCCCCTAGACCAGGGGTAGTTTACAGACAGTGAACTGAACTACCCCAGCCTAAGTGTTAGCTCCACCAACCAGCAACAGACTCAAAAAACTGCAGCTTTCCCCTATGGTTGGGGGAGGGGAATCTGTAGCTTACAGTATGCCTCCCAGGATTTCCCAAAGGTCACCCAAAGCTAGGCACACCCCTCTCAAAGCCAATAGGGTTGTAACTGGGGGCAGAGCCTCTAGGCAAAACCCCCAGGCTAGGAATAGAGTACAGACAGCAGTCTGATCTACCCCAGAGAGTGGGGACAGATCCCACCAAGCAGGAGGCAGATTTGGCCTGAGCCTCAGCCTTGCCAATGTTAAGTATAGTTAAGCCACTTTTTCCTCCTGTGATAGGACAGGTGCTCCCAGTTCACAACTTGCTAGAGTTCCTTATCAGGACTACACGGTGCATAGGCCCCCTGAGTTCCTGCCAGATATGGTGAGGAGGCACAGCCCATCTTCCTTCACTTGTGCTGCACCCTGTCTGCTCTGCAAGCAGGCACGCCCACTGGATACCAATTGAAAGGGGTTGAGTGGTGTACCCAAAGTCAAGACCAGGAGAGGTTCAGGCCAAGTTTAATCAAAGGGAGCATGGCAAAGATGACGTCTGCACCAAGGGAGGTTGGAGGCTTCTTTATATACTGAGTGTAGGAGGAGGAAGGTTCCTCAGCTTGCTGGAAGATTCTAGTGGGCTAGGGTCTTTCTGTGGGAAATCTTGGGGCAGGGCCAAGTAGACCTTTTGTTTTAGAAGAGGAGGGGAAGGGTTCATGTAGGCTGTATTAGACCCCCAACATCTGTGAGAAATTGGCCTCTGTAATGCTTGCTTTCACAGTTGTTATGATGGCAGGGCAGGGTCCAAAGTTCATTACCTCTCTGGTGCCTGGGAGTAGGGAAGCCTTTCCAGGTTGTCTAAGTTGAGCTAGTGATCCTGACAGGCCAGAGCACAGGGAAGCAGGGCTCAATAGGCAGCACTCTGTCTGGTAACCAAAGAAAGGAGGGAATGGCCTGTGGCCACGAGCTAGCTGAGTGAAAATTGCTTTCTGCCAGGCAGGAGGAGTACCTAGAGGAGAATATGCCCAGGTGCAAGAAAATGAGACACTCTCCTGGGGTGAGAGTTTCTATGGTTCATTGCTTGCAGAGAGTCCCTGGGTTGGGGGAGAGGTCCTCTTTACTCTTCTAAGCTCTGGGCTCCTCTGAATCAGGTCCACTCTATAACTGTCCTCTGTATGTCTTAGCTTTGGATTCAAAACCAGAGATGACACCTAAAGAAGAGCTGATTGTTGGCTCGGCACTTGTGGCTCAAGCAGCTAAGGCGCCAGACATGTACACCTGAGCTGGCAGGTTCGAATCCAGCGTGGACCCGCCAAACAACAATGATGGCTGCAACCAAAATATGGCCAGGCATTGTTGTGGGCACCTGTAGTCCCAGTTACTTGGCAGGCGGAGGCAGGAGACTCGCTTGAGCCCAGGAATTGGAAGCTGCTGTGAGCTGTGATGCCACTGCACTCTAACCAGGGTGACAGCTTGAGGTTCTGTCTCAAAAAAAAAAAAAAAAAAGGAACTGATTGAGGTTTCAAAACTCATCTGAATAACAACCCCAGTGACATGAACAGCCTTAGGTTGTTGGACTCCAAGTGAGCATGCAGCACTCCCTGACCATTTCCTTAGCAGATACTCTAGAGTAGAAATATCTATGCATGTTGTTTCCACATTGGTTACAAAGAATGCTTACAGTGGGAACCACTAACTTCTTTTTCCAGATGCACTAGTAATGGCACCATCCCCAATTGATGGGAAGGCTCTTGGTCTTCTGGTCCTGGTACTGCCAAACTGTGAGAAGTCTTGTCACCTCAGGGATTTATTTCAAGGGCCAAGATGAATGAAAGAGTACCTTAGGAAGCCTCAGAGGGAGAAAAAGTGTTGGGAATGATACAGAAAGTTTCTGTGTTGGGGTTGAATGTGAAGAGGGCCTAAAATTCCTCACTTCCTGTGATCTCCTTCAGAATGCTTACCCAAAGCAGGCAGATAAGAACAGATATTCTTCACTATTATCATGGACCAGTATCCTTGTTCAAGTCTTTGAGAGGAAGAGATCCCTGGGATTGCCACCAAGGAATAACTGACTACAAATAGGCATTCCAGAATCCAGGTAGGATTTTTGTGTGTGATGCAACCTGTTTCACAATTTTGGAGTGCTGTTGTCCCCTGAGATGTTACTGAAGATATGGGGTATGATGTATGATGGGGTGTTTACCTCTATCTAAGGCCTCTAGGAACCAGATCCCAGTAGAGACCCTGCCCGTTCCTACACTTCAGCTGCCATAACCCCATGATCTATCTAGGGTCCTCAGCATTGAAAAGAGTTAGTGGACCTCTCTTTCATGGGAAAACTCTATAATTCTAGAAAATCAATGTGAGATCTATTCATAGTCTGGAGCTATTGGCCTTAATTTGCCCATAATTGCAGAGTATAATAACATTATAGATATCTGATTAACCCAAACACACATAACGCTATCTGACAGAACAGGAGAAATAAAGTTAGAACCTCCCACATCTCTTGATGCTCTTATTTTTCTTTTGTCTGTCTTAGAGATAGTTTCAGAACCAAACAGCTCAGTATTTAGGCTAGAGCAGAAGTAGATGCATAAATTCCCCGGCAGCAGACCTCACCTAGCTGCTCAGTTGGAGAAAAGCAACCTAGGCTCTGCCCCAAATAGCTCTGGTCACAGGCATCCCTCTAATTCTTTCACAGCTGTAAGTATTTATATTCGTCCTTCCTCCAGCTCACATGACATTTGGTCCTTGGGATCCATGTGGGGCCTGTGTGAGCCCTTCTCAGATTTGGATGTCAAGAGCACCAAGATTATTTGGCCTTAATTTCAGGCCACATGAAAATTAAAATATATTGAGGACATCTAGAAGCAATTCACATATCCTTAATGATGATTGTACTATCAGTGCAGAGACATACCACTGACACAAACTACAGAAACAAGACATCAGAAAGGCTGGCAAGGAACTTAAGATAATTCTAAAAAAAATAATGCACAAAAAAGGAAAAAAGAAAACAACTATAACTGATAATATGCTTAGTGGTTGTCAAAATAAAAACCCTGAGATTGCATCCCCCAGTCTTGCCACTGATATGAGAAAACTAGTATTGAATGATGTTTTTACTCATTTATATTGCTAAACATAGGCAACATTTGTTTATTTATTTATTTATTCCCTTAATATACTTCATATTTTAGAACAGTTTTAGGGTTACAGAAAAATTGAGGAAAAAGTACAGGGAATTCCCATAACCCTTCACCCTCCCTCCTTCACAGTTCCCCCAATTATTGACATTGTACATTAGTGTAGTACATTTGTCACAAATTGATGAGCCAATACTGATACATACTATTAACTAAAGTCCATGGTTTACATTAGGATTCACTGTGTTTTACATTCTATGAGTTTTGACAAATGTGTAAGATATACATGCATCATTATAGGACCTGCATTTTTCACTCCTCTAAAAATCATCTATCTGCCCATTCTTCCCTCCCACAAACCCCTGGCAACCCTTGATCTTTTTACTTTCTCCATATTTGTTCCTTTTCCAGAAGGTCACATATCTACAATCATACAGTGTAAAGCTGTTTCAAATTGGCTTTCTTTCACTTAATATACATTTATGGGTCCTCCTTGTCTTTTTATGGCTTGATGCCTTATTTCTTTTTATCATTTGTCTGAGGAGCATTTCCTGCAAACCTGCTATAATTGTTATTATTGTTAGGAAGTTTTTGTTGTTTCTAAAAAGACAATAAATTTTATTTCTTCCCTCCAAGTCTATATATTTTTATTTCCTTTTCTTGTCTTGCAATAGGTAGGACTTGTAGAATAATGCTGAAAACCAGTGTGGAGAGGGAATGTCTTTGCTTTTTTCCTAATCTTAGCAGGAAAGCATCTTGTTTTGAGACACTAAGTATGATGTTAACTATAAGGTTTTGGTAGTAGTCCTTTATCAAGTTGAAGAATCACTCGCATTACTACTTGACTTTTATTATGAAAGGGTGTTGGATTTTGTCAAAAGCTATACAAGTGGGTTATTTTTCATCTTTGGCCTATTAATGTGGTGAATTACACTGATTTTTAAAAATACTGAACCAGCCTTGCATACCTGCAATAAATCTCCTCAGTCATGGTATATAATTTTTTTTATACATTCTTGGATTTGATTTGCCAATATTTTCTTGAGAATTTCTTCATCTATGTTCTTTCTTATAGTGTCTTTTGCTGGGTTTTAGTAGTAGGATACTGCTGGCCTCATGTCATGTAATGAGTTACAAAGTATTAACCCTGCTTTTATTTTCTGAAAGAGACTGGAAGGAATTGGTGTCATTTCTGCCTTAAATGTTTGGTAGAATTCAAACCAATGAACTCATCTGATCTGGGTACTTTGTTTTAGGTTATTAATTATTGATTCAATTTCTTTAATGGATATAATCCTATTCAGATTTATCTTATGTGAGTTTTGATAAAAGTGCATCTTTCAAGGAATCGGCCTATTTCAGCTATGTTATCAAATTACATTTCTTTCTAATTCTTTTAATCTCCAATGAGTCAGCAGTAGTGGCCTCTCTTTTTTATTATCTATTTGTGTTTTCTCTTTGCTCTTAATCTGGCTAGAGATTTGTCAATTTTATTGACTTTTTTTTGAAGAACCAGATTTTGATTTTAATGATCTTTTTTTTTTTTTTTTGAGACAGTGACTGAAGCTGTCACCCTGAAGAGAGTGCTGTGGCAGCACAGCTCACAGCAACCTCCAATTCCTGGGCTCAAGCTGCCTCCGCCTCCCAAGTAGCTGGGACTACAGGTGCCCGCCACAACGCCCAGCCATTTTTTGGTTGCAGCTGTCATTGTTGTTTGGCGGGCCCGGGCTGGATTCGAACCCACCAGCTCAGGTGTACGTGACTGCCACCTTAGCCCGTTGAGCCACAGGTGCTGAGCCAATGATCTTCTCTTTTAAATTCCAGTGATTTTTAATTATTTTTTCAGTTTACTTTGGATTTAATTTGGTCTTCTTTTTCTAGTTTCCTAAATTAGAAACTTAGGTTATTTGTGTAATCAAAGATCATTAGATTGTGTAATCTCAGATATAGCATATGACCTTTACACTGTCAATCAAAACCCTACTCCAGTTTGATTTTGGCTCTATTTCAACCTCAACCCTCCTCCTCATATTGTCAAAAGTCTCTGAGAGCCCAAATCCCTGTTTTAGAAACACTGGACCCTGACTGACACTTCCACAGCCCTAAGCAGCATCTAGTCTGTGTGTAGGGGCCTTCGCCCTAGGCCTATCTTAGATGGCAGCTGCTTAGAGAAAGACAATCACATAGACTGAGACTCGAGTGTTCACACACATACAAGGCACTTCATGGCTTGGACATACTATGGGTAAGAAGACGAAGGGAATAATATGGAGGGCCTAAATCGTCACATGTGCTTTTTATAAACATTTTTGATATTTTGATTTATAACTTTTAAGTGGTTAGACGTTATCTCTGTGGACTTCCTTTTATAAGTTGTTACTCCAGGACCCTAAAAACAATGGGGATGGGCCTGATGTTGTAACAACTACTAACCCAGGGATATCTTCCAATTCACAATTACCTTAAGTTCCATTATACATATGAAATAAATACACAGTCTATAAGATCTGACAATTAAGTATGCAAACTCATCCTAGAAAAGTGCTACATATCTCAATGCTATAGTCATCTTCAGAGTACTCTATGTGGAAAGTTATGCACTGACGCAAGTGCCTAGTCCACCTTTCAAAGCAATTTTGGAACCCTTTTCCTGGAAAGGCTATCAGAGCTGTCATTGTTAATACCCTTGATGTCCTGAATGTCATCAAAATGTCTTCCTTTCAATATTTCCTTTATCTTTGGGTAAAGTAAAAAGTCATTGGTGGCTAGACCAGGTCAGTAGGCAGGGTGTTCCAATACAGTTATGTCTTTACTGGCTAAAAACTCCCTCACAGACAGTGCCGTGTGACCTGATGCATTGTTATGATGCAAGAGCCATAAATTGTTGGTGAAAAGTTCAGGTCATTTTTGTCTAACTTTTTCACTCAAACTTTTCAGCACTTCCGAAGAGTAAATTTGGTTAACTTGTTTGTCCAATTGATACAAATTCATAACAAATAATCCCTCTGATATAAAAAAAAAAGTCAGCAACATTATTTTGACTCTTGATTTGGACTGACAACTTGTTTGATTGTTGAGGATTGGCTTTCTTCCACTGTGTACTTTGATGCTTTGTTTTAGGATTGTATTGGTACATCCATGTTTCATCATATGTGATAAAATGGCCCAAGCCATTGTCTTGCCCCTCCAAAAGGTCTTGGCAAACTTCAGCTCTCCTTTGCTTTTGTTCATTGGTGAGCTCCTTCAGGACCACTTTTGTACACACCTTTGTCATGCCCAGATTTTTAGTTAAGATTTTCCTATTTCTTATGGATGTTCATTTGGTCTGCTATGCTTCTCACAGTCAGCCAATGATTTGACGCATAATTCAATGAATTTTTGCAATGTTTTCATCAGTTTTGTTTGTTACTGGCCACCTGACTTCTCTTCATCAGTGACACTTTCTCTCCCCTCAGAAAAATGTCCCTTCCCTTCTTTCTTCTTTTTTTTCAGGTTAATGTGAGGGTACAAACAACTAGGTTACAATGTTTGCATTTATTAGGTAGAGTTCAACTTGTACTTGTATCCCATACCTAAAAAGTGTGTCATATACTTTTACATTGTGCCCATTACATGGGAGCACACCAATCCTCTCCTCCTCAGTGCTCCCCCCCTCCTTCATTCCCCCTCCTCTAACTTGGATTAAATTGAACTTTTCTCGTATGTGGGCATGTATTGGATCATCTGTTAGCTTCACATTAGTATTGAGAACACTAGATATTTGTTATTCCATTCTTGTGATACTTTACTAAGAAGAATGTGTTTTAACTCCATCCAGGTTAATATAAAAGCTTAGAAAAATGTTAATCCATTGTCCATTGCTTTTTTCTTCATGGTATTATCCCTATAAAATTGGATTAAAATGAACCTGATTTTACTTCCACTCTTGCCATGTTTAACAAGAAATTTAATGTTTGTTTGTTGTTCTAATTCAAGCTCCAGTATTCTTGCAATGGCACACAAAAACATGCCACTCAGCAACATACTACCGCAGGTTGACATGAACACAGCTGTAAGACACTGATATACCAAATTTATTAAACCTTATCTGGGTAAGGTAAGTATTTGGTGAGGTTAAGTATTATTTGTATAGTGGTGACAACAGAAGCACATGGTGGCAAGTTCACAAACTTAATTGTCAGACCAAGTATCTAAAATACCATTACTATACACATAGGTTCTATGCACTTTGGGGACAATTAATCTATGTGTTTAAGTTTATTCCCGATTACTCAATTTATCTTTGCTTTTAAAAAGCTTCACATGAAAGTGGTTGCCGGGGTTAAGGATGCAAAAAGGTATGGTTATTAATACAACTAAACTTCCTAAAATGAAATCCTGGTTCCTTTGTGAATCTTGATACAATACACATCCCAGATTCCTTTTCAGTTCTGTAACCTAATTTTGTTGATGGTTATACAAATCTAAAAGTGGCAAAATTTGATATAACGAAATATACACACAAGGTGCATATAAAAACAGGTGAAATCTAAATAATATCTGTATCTTAGCAGCATGGTATCATCAAAATTTCTTGTACTTGAGCATATGCTATGAACATATAAGATGTTATCATTAGACGATTCTTGGTGAAGGGCACATGGGAAATCTCTGTACTCTTGCTATAACTTCTTATAAGTCTGTTTTTTAATTTATTAAATATTAATAAAAACTAAAAACTTTTAAAAAAAGATTTTAAAGCTTTACATTCCACAATATAAATCTATAAATTACTGTTTGCTATGTTTCCTAAAGATTCCTAGGGGATCAGATTCAAAACATAACTTGTAATATATTATTTCTAGGAAAAATTTTCAATTTATATTTCCCAAATTGACCAATTTCTCCTTGGTGTAAACTCTGACATAATCTTGTTCATGTTTTTGCTAAAAGCTTTCACAAATTCACAAAATCTGTAAGGCTTTATATCAGTATTAATCACCTGACATCAGTGGACTATCACTTCTTAGCAAAGGCTGTCTTATAGTTCTTGTAGTTCATGAATTTATCCCCTATCATTATTTTGGAGTAAAATAAACTCACTTGGTGGATATAGGTTAATGAACATCTGGGATGTCAAAAGAACTTCCTCCATCGTGTGAATACTCTGAAAAGTGTCAGGGGGGCTGACTTTTGGTTGAACATATCTAATACTCATTTCATTCAAAAGATTTTTCTCCTGTGTGTGTTCTCTGATGTACAATGAGGTTTGACTTTTGAGAGAAGGTTTTTCCACATGTGTTACATTCATAAGGCTTCTCCCCTGTGTGTGATCTCTGATGTTTAGCAAGGTCTGATTTACGGTAAAAAATTTTCCCACATTCATTACATTGACAAGATTTCTCTCCTGTGTGAGCCCTGTGATGAACTGTGAGGGATGATTTGTGACTGAAGGATTTCCCACATTCGCTACATTCATATGGTTTCTCCCCTGTGTGTTTTCTCTGATGTAAAATAAGTCCTGACTTCACACAGAAAGATTTTCCACAGTCACTACATTTATACGGCTTTTCTTCCGTATGGGTTCTCTGATGTACAATTAGAGCTGACTTATGGCAGAATGCTTTACCACATTCGTTACATTCATAAGGTTTCTCCCCTATGTGAATTCTCTGATGCTGAGTAAGTTGTGACTTCTGGCAGAAAGTTTTCCCACATTCATTGCATTCATAGGGTTTCTCCCCTGTATGTGTTCTATTATGTTTGGTTAGGTATGATTTATTATAAAATATTTTCCCACATTCATGACATTCATAGGGTTTCTCTCCTGTGTGTGTTCTATAATGTTGAGAGAGGGTTGATTTATGGCTGAAGAATTTTCCACATTCAGGACATGCAAAAGGTTTCTCCCCTGTGTGAGTTCGCTGATGTACTGTTAGGTCTGACTTCAAGCAGAATGTTTTTCCACATTCATAACATTCATAAGGTTTCAATCCTGTATGAATTATCTGATGCCTGGTGAGCACTGATTTGTGGTAAAAAGTTTTCCCACATGCATTACATTTATAGGGTTTATCCCCTATATGAGTTCTCCGATGCTGTGTAAGATGTGACTTTTGACAAAAGGATTTCCCACACTCAGAACACTCAAAAGGCTTCTCACCTGTGTGAGTTCTCTGATGTATTGTTAGGTGTGAATTCATACAGAAAGATTTCCCACATTCATAACATTCATAGGGTTTTAGCCCTGTGTGTGTTCTCTGATGTTTAGTAAGGTCTGACTTCTGGTAAAAAGTCTTCCCACATGCATTACACTGATAAGGTTTCTCCCCTGTATGTGTTCTCTGGTGTAAAGTAAGAGCTGACTTATGGCTAAAGGCTTTCCCACATTCATTGCATTCATAAGGTTTCTCCCCTGTGTGTGATCTCTGATGTTTAGTGAGGTTTGACTTCTCCCAGAATGTTTTTCCACATGAATTACACTGAAAACGTTTCTCTCCTGTGTGTACCCTCTGATGACGAGTGAGATGTGACTTCTCCCAGAAAGCTTTCCCACATTCGTTACATTCAAAGTGTTTCTCTCCTTTATTAGCTTTCTGAAATTGTGACAGATATAATTTCCTCCTGAAATTATTCCCACTTTCATTATTTTCATAGTGTTCCATGTGTACCCCATGAAGTTCCAAAAGGGTAGACTTCATATGTAAGGATTTCTCAGAATCACTAAATTCATAGTAATTTTCCTTTGAGGGAGGTATCTGATGAAACAAGAGAGATGAGTCATCATAGAAAGTTTTCCTGTATTCATTATATTCATAGTCACTCTCCTTTATATTCTCTCTCTTGTGTGTATTGAACATTGACTTTTCAAGGAAGGTACCCTGACATGTATTATATTCAAAAATTTGCCCTAAAGTTTGCATCTTCTCATGCTGCACTGGGTACTCATGATGACTGAAAGCTTTTCTATTGTTAAAACATTCACTTTTCTCTTTACTATGAGTTTTTTCATGCTTAATACTGAGTAGCAATTTCCCACAGTCATTACATTCATTAGGCTTTTTTCTTGAATAGTTGTTCTTACTGACAGCCAATTCTGATACGTTGTTCAAGCTCATTCCAAAAGAGTTACACTGATAGAATATTTTACTGGAAGGAAAAGAATCTGTGTTCAATTTAAATGGTTTTCCTATTACATTACCTCGTACCTTATTCAGCATTTTGTTATTCATGAATACAACTTCCCACAAATGTGTTGGTTTGTTTTCTTGGTTCCTTTCTTTTAGGTGATCAGCTTTCCAAATGTCTCACCGGGACTCTTCCAAACTGTCAAGGTCATCCAAAACAAGGGAAGTCTGGGAAACCACCATAGCCAAGAGGAGCCTGGGTGGCTCTCATGTGGGGACTGTTCCTCCATTATCCATGGTTCCTCTCCATGTTCCAGCCTGAAGATTACTTCTGGTTTAGCAACACAATACCCTACTGAGACCAGGTTGCTGTAGTTCTCCAGCATCACGTCCCCATACAGAGACTTCTGACTAGGGTCCAGGTGCTGCCACTCCTCTTGGGAGAAGCCCACAGTCACATCCTTAAATGATACTGATGCCTGGAATTTCTGTTCAATCTTGTTCATTTCATGCTGTTCTTGGGAAGATGTAGACAAGTTTGAAGATACAGTTGCCGTTCCCCATGTTGTTGCACTGGCCCTAGAAGAGCAGTTAGACCCGGCAACCACAGGACCTCCTCCCACTCAAGGCCTGAAGAAAACCTATACCAATTTTCTTAAGTGTTCTGATCATGAAAGGATGCTGGATATTATCAAAAGCTTTTTCTGCATCATTTGAGAGAATCACATGGTCTTTGTTTTTTATTTTGTTTATGTGATGAATTATATTGAAAGATTTACGTATATTGAACCAGTCTTGAGACCCTGGGATAAAACACACTTGGTCATGGTGTATAATTTGTTTGATGTGTTGCTGGATTTGGTTGCTAGGATCTTGTTGAACATTTTTGCATCAATATTCATTAGTGATATTGGTCTATAATTTTCTTTTCTTGTTGGGTCTTTTTCTGGTTTGGGGATCAAGGTGATGTTTGCTTCATAGAATGTGTTGGGTAGTATTCCTTGTTTTTCTATATTTTGGAAAAGGTTAAGTAATATAGGTACTAGTTCCCTCTTTAAAAGTTAAGTAGAATTCTGCTGTGAAGCCATCTGGTCCTGGGCTTTTCTTTTAGGGAGATTTTGTATAGTTGAACCTATTTGAGACCTTGATATAGGCCTGTTCAACATTTCCATTTCATTCTGGCTAAGTCTAGGAAGGTGGTGTGCTTCCGAGTATTGGTCTGTTTCCTTCAGATTTTTGTATTTCTGAGAATAGAGTTTCTTGTAATATTCACTAAGGATTTTTTGAATTTCTGTTGTTATTTTGTCTTTACCATTTCTGACTGATGAAATTACAGATCTTACTTTTATTCCTGGTTAGGTTAGCCAAAGGATTATTTATTTTATTGACCTTTTCAAAAAACAAACTTTTAGATTTATTGATCTGTTGTATAATCCTTTTGTTCTTCTATTTCATTTAATTCTGCTCTAATTTTGGTTATTTCTTTTCTTCTGCTGGGTTTGGGATTGGAATTTTCTTTCCTTTCCAGTTGCTTGAGATGTCCCATTAAGTTGTCAACTTCCTCTCTTTCCGTTCTCTTGAGGAAGGCTTGCAGTGCTATAAATTTCTCTCTTAGGATACCTTTGCGGTATCCCAGAGGTTCTGGTAATTTGTGTCTTCATTATCATTTTGTTCCAAAAATGTGATAATTTCCTTCTTAGTCTCGTCTGTCACCCAGCTATCATTCAGCATAAGGTTATTTTGTTTCCATGTTTTTGTATGAGTATGCAGATTCCTGTTGTTACTAAGTTCAAATTTTATCCCACGATGGTCCGAGAAGATGAAAGAAATAATTTCTATTCTTTTAAATTTGCTGAGGTTAGACTTGTGACTTAAGATGTGATCGATTTTGGAGGATGTTCCATGGGCTGATGAGAAGAATGTGTATTCAGTTTTGTTAGGATGAAATGTTCTGTAGATGTCTGTTAAATTCAATTGTTGGATGGTTAAGTTTAACTCTAAAATTTCTTTGCTTTGTTTCTTATTGGAGGAGCTATCCAACACTGCCAAAGGATTGTTAAAATCTCCAACTATTATAGTGCTGGAAGAAATCAAGTTGCTCATGTCTGTTAGAGACTCTCTTATAAATTGAGGTGCATTCCGGTTGGGTACATAAATGTTAATAATTGAAATCTCATCATGTGGAGTGTTATCCTTAATAAATATGAAGTGACCATCCTTATCTTTCCTTACTTTTATTGGTTTAAAGCCTATTGTATCTGCAAATAAAATTGCAACACCTGCTTTTTTCTGATTTCCATTTGCCTGAATTATAGATGACCATTCCTTCACCCTGAGTCTATATTTATCCTTCAAGGTAAGATGATATTCTTGTATGCAGCAGATATCTGGCCTGAGTTTCTGTATCCAGTCAGCCAATCTGTGTCTCTTTAGAGGACAATTTAAGCCATCCACATTAATTGAGAATATTGATAAGTGTGGTAGTATTTTGAGTATTGAGTTTTTTGAAAGTCCAGTGGACATTTTTAATCCTTTTGCCACTGTGGAAGTTGGAATTTGATCAAAATTTTCTGAGTGGGTTTACTTTGGAGGTAGAGGATTGTGCTGGTCATTATGGAGGAGAGGTCTGAGAATATCCTGGGGAGCTGGTTTAGTTATGGCAAATTCCTTTAATATGTGAATGTCATTAAAGTATTTCATTTATCCATCATAAATGCAACTCAATTTAGCTGGATACAGGATGCTGGGTGGAAAGTTATTTTGTTTTAGGAGGTTAAAGGTCAATGACCACCCTCTTCTAGCTTGAAAGTTTTCAGCAGAGAGATCTGCAGTCATTCCAATATTCTTCCCCTTGTAGGTTATGGTTTTCTTACATCTGGCTGCTTGCGGAAATTTCTCCTTCATATTAACTTTGGCAAAGTTAATTATAATGTGTTTGGGAGATGATTTATTTGGGTTGAGTCATGCTTGGGTTCTGAAACTGTCTGCTGTCTGAATTTCAGACTCTCTTGGCATGTCTGGGAAGTTCTCTTTGATTATCTCAGGGAGTGAAGCATCTGGGCCTTTCGAAGCCACCTCATCGCCTTGAGGAATTCCTATAAGGTGAATATTAGTTTTCTTCGAATTATCCCAGAGTTCTCTGAGAGAATGATCCGTTTTTGCCTTCCACTTCTCTTCCTCTTTGAGCATTTGGGAGTGTTCAAAAGTTTTATCTTCAGTATCAGAAATCTTTTCTTCTGCCTGCTCCATTCTGTTACTGAGGGATTCTACTATATTTCTCACATCTTTGAGGGCTGCAAGTACTTGCCTCAATGTGTCAAAATCTTTGGTGATTTTGTCTTTGAATTCATTGAATTCTTGAGACATTCAATGAATTCAAAGCATGAGCATTCTTTTGAGATGCTCCTTGAATTTCTAATTCCAGCTTTACCTCCATTCTGTTAATGTTATTTGCAATCCAAATTCTGAATTCAATTTCTGACATCTCAGCCATTCGTTTATGAATGGCATCTTCTGGTGTGTCCGCCTTGTTGTTCCTTGGGGGAGTTGATCTACTCTGATTATTCATGTTGCCAGAGTTTCTTCTGCTGATTCTGCCCCATGATTATTTTTCCCCATTTGGCTAGATGAGCAGATAAGGTGCAATTGAGTAGGGGGGCTCCTGGAGTAGTGATTAACCAGCCCTGGGACTGGGCTGGGACTGGTATCTGTCCCTTTTCCCCTAGAGCTTTGCAAAGGACCCGTATAGTACTATGGCCTGAGACACTGGGGACCTCCTTGGTGTGATGGGGCTAAGTGTCTCTGTCTTGTTTTCAGCTTGCCTCTGTCCAATCCTAGTGAATCAGTAACTCTAGGTTGAAGTCTCAGCTGTGGAGAAATACCAGCGACTAAGACACCCCACCCACCATGGGCAAAACTGGAAAAGGAAAATCAAACCTTCCCACAAGAGCACACCCAGGGTACCACCTTGGATGGTCCTCAGGTGATTGGCCCAGGTCAAGAGTTCCAAATCAATTGTCCCACTCAGCACCCAGTCTCAAGTGGGAGAGTTCAAAAGGTCTCCAGCTAGTAGATAGCAGGAGTCTTCTGGCAGCTTGAGTATGACTTGCTCCAGTGCTCTGTGGCGTCAGAAGGGCCCACCCAGCAAATGAATCAGTCCGGGAAGGTTGATGCTTCCTTCTCCACCTTACACCTCTGTCACACCCATTCAGTGGTAACCCTGGAAGGTCTTTGACCCAATT